>CAUYPK010023232.1:0-10650 GCA_963574355.1 Loris lydekkerianus
ACCATTTGACTCATTTTCATCCCAATATTCAACATAGCCTTCCTGGCATTTTCCCAGTCACCGTGGCATGACATTTACATTTCACATTTGCTGAGTTTCACCCTTGCCCTTGTGAGATGCCCCGTAGGTGTGATTCCACCAGTACCCCTCCCTCAACCCCCCTCCCCCCTCCCTCTTCTCCCTTTCCCCCTTTCCCCTATTCTTAGGTTGTAACTGGGTGGACTGCTTTTTAAGTACTTCTTCTGTCAGACAAGTTTTCAAGAACCCAGTAGAATGAAATAATATGTGTAATAGCAAACATCTTAGTTACTTCAAGGGTGACATAGATAGCTTCCTGCCATTTTTATAAATATTGTTTGTGTTATTTTTCCTGGTGCTGGGAGGTCAAATTAACTGAGAATTGAGAGGGAATTATGACCATTTTCAAAACTGAAGCAAAGGATTTACTTACATAACATTTGCCAAGATCCACTGCTGAGATCTGTGCTTCAGCTCAATTGACATTAGTTGTCATCACAAGGACAATTATGTTACCTACACTTTTGTTATGTGGACTATGTGGACTCCGTCTAATTATGTGTTCCAGTACTGGGTATGTAGGGTCATGTCTGACCTAATAACAATATTCTATTTTATGATTATGTTTATAATTATCTCATTAATGCCTTATCCTTTTCCTGCTGTTTATTCCTACTTTGGAAATAAAAGGTCTGTACCTATATTTACCTGAGAAAAATCAGAAGCCACCATTTTATCTCTGGTTTGGAAGCAGTCAATGTGACATCCTTTTGAGGACTATGGTACCAAAATAGCCATATCTTGTATGAATAATGGAAAGGAGCTATAACTTTAGAATTATTTCATAAATTAAATGTGTCAAAAACCAGCCAGTAATCATTGAGTAGCATTTTACTTAAATCCAGTTGTACTAGAGTAAAGGAATACCTTCTAGAAACTGAGATTGTGTAGATAGTAGTGCCCATCAAACTGTCCTCCAGCTGTGGATATGAGGAAACAAACATACACATAACACACACTCTCTCTCTAATTAATTGAATGAAAATAAAAATGAGCATTATACTTGTAAAGAATCAACAGGCAAGATAAGGACTGTCAACACAAAGGACAAACAACTCCTGAGCAAGGAATGGGGATGGAATAATCTTTAGAAGTTTTGTCACTTTCAGTAGGTTTTCATATGTGGCTTTTATGAGATATTAACAAGCAAACACAAAGATTGCAGCATAATACATAGTACATAGTAAGAGTTGGAACGAGGACTTGGAAAGGCTTGTAGAACATTAGAAATGGAATAGCAAAATTAAAATATGTATTACATGAAATAAAGAAGATAATTGATAGTACAGAAAAATAAATTTATAAAAGGAAAGAAAATCTAAGAACCTCTTTTAGACTATGGTGGAGAAAAAAAAAAAAGGATATATAGGGGACAGAGATGAATAATGCAACCTGAGAAATAGAACTTGTCCCTAAGTATAAATCACAATAAATGGAATAAAACAAATATCAAAAATGTGATTGGAATGATAAAAGTTTGTAAACAGAGAAAGATAAACTAATATGTGGGTTAAAAAGGATTATTATATTTTGGGAAAAATAATGAAAAGAGAGATACACATATTATTTGGCAACATTCTAAGTTGAAGAGAAAATTCTGAGGGAAAAAAGTTAAATTTTAAAAATAGGTAAGCTGTAATTTAAAGGAACAAAATTACACTGGCCTCAGGTATTTTCTGCAACAGGTGACAATAAATGTAGTGTAAGGGCCTGTTGAAAGAAAATGTTTATGCTCTGAGATAGTGACTCAGCTGACATATGTGAGGATCTTATAATATTTTAGATGTGTAATGTTCTAGAAAATGTGCAGTTCCACAAAATTATTCCAAAATTATTTCAGAAAGAATAAAAGTGACTAATTAAGAAAGAGATGGGAAAGCACTGCAGGCAGGAAAGCTAAGGGAGATACAAGAAAATGTGTGTCAGCAGGACTCCTATTCAAGTCCTTTGGAATCAGCAAAACTGTGAGAGGAAATGCTGAGTTTATTATTTAGGAGATTTTGTGGTTGAATTTTTCACCTCTTGTCATGGTCTTCTTCCTTCCCCCATCCTCCTTCCCTGGCTACTATCTCTAGGGACAGCAAGGGAAGGAGAAAGCAAGCATGAAGGGGAAGTAAGTTGAGAAAGAATGAGGAAATGTAGTCCATATAGGGTCTATGACCTTTTTCTAAACAGGGCAAGGGAATAAGAACATTGAATTCTGAAGTGCAGCAATGAACATGAGGATTTCAGTGTGTTCAGGAATGCTCATATGATTAAGTAGGCTATGGCTTTGGGATAAAGGACTGTTAATTTTCCATGTCAGTTTTGCTCTGAAGACCATGTTGTGGAATAATATTTGTTTGACCTTTCTAGAATGTTACTAGTCCTTACATAGACATGGGGGTTAGAAAGGGGCTGGTAGCTAGAACAGTGTGGGAGATAGAGCTGTGGTTAAACCTTCAGGTATTCTATACTCTGAACACTTTGGTGATCTTTCATATATGTAATTAAAAATATATATATATTACTGCTATGTATGTAGATATAGACATAACATTCAAATATAAGTAAGGAAGTCCAGCAAAATTCTAGACTTATTTCCCAACAATGACTCTTCCAATGGTTTTATATTTAAAACACAAATAGTTTCCCTGAATTGGATTTAATACCATAATTTGGTGGTACCCTGAGCCCATGTTTGGTCTTTTCATTAGGTAAGCCTTTCTTGAGGTTGTAGCTCCTAAGGTCTTATCTATTCTAAATACCTCTTTGAATGTGTGTATGTGTGTGTGCATCTGTGTACCTACTTCTTCCTTGATTTCTATCAGTGAAATTCGCACATTCTTATTTAACAGCCACTGCTGCTTCATAATTTTCCTTTCTCCAGGATTTCCTTATTCCTTTTCCATACTCTCTTTTACATTACTCTCTTGTTTTTTCATTTGATGAATTCTGTCTGCTTTTTCACTTCTCATCTTCTCTCTTTCTCAAATAAATCATTCCCACGTTATTTTATAATATGTCTTGAATTTATTTTATACAGGCTCGTTTGCCTCTAACTCCACTCTTTTAGACCTACAAAAACTTGACTTATCTGTAAAAGTAACTTATTTTCTGCTTCCTTCCCCATATCTATCTCAATGAAAGAGATGACAATGAGTTGGTCATGTCCAATATTAGTTCTCCTCAGTGACATTCTTGCCTAGATAAATACTGTTAAGGTTAAATGAGGCAGTAATTACAAAATGTTTTCTACATTCTCCAAAACATATTAGATAAGCTTTAAATGTAGCTCTGGTTATTGGCCCATGGACTGCCTTGAAACAGATTGAGCACAATATGAGTATTATATGCCATTAATACTGCTCCAATTTTGTTTCATACACATTTCACACATTGTGTTTTAAAAGAGGGTCTGTGGGAAAACTATAAAAAAGGATAATGCTAATTCCCTAGGGGAAGAATTCAAAATTAACTTTTACAACATTAATAAGAAAGAATGGAAAGGTGGCTCACTAGACACATCAGTTACCAGATCATCATAGAGGGAGGGAAGGGTCTAAGATGAAGGGGGGATGGCACAACTCAGGTGTATTTCTGGAGGCAAGATACCAGGGCCTGATGCAGATTTACTGGGAAAACTTGTGAAGTGGAACAAGAAGAAAAGAGATTCCAGAAATCAATCCCAGAGAAACTCAGAATCTGGTGAAGATAGGTGGGGGTTTCATTTCTCTGCTCACATCTATAGCAGTCTGCTGAGCTTCCTGGGAGCTTTACCACTCTCATGAGTCCTAGGGATGCTACAACTCCTGAACTGGGACATTATGGAAAATAAATAAAATAAATCATCAGGCTTTTAGCCCCTCAGGAGTCACTCCCTATAGCCATGGCCCAGAGACAATACAGGGACACCATACTGCTCCTTCACCCAGAGAGTCCCTTTCTCCACCCGAGGGAGCTTCAGCCCTTAAGTTTTCATATCTTCTGTTCCCACTCAGATTGTGCTCAATTTCTGCTCAGACTGCAGTAGACTTTGCACAATTCATGTGATCCCAGAGCTTGGACATTCAGGGGGGCTTCCTTCCAAGGAGAGAAAACTGAAGAGTAGAGGGCCAGCTCTTCATTCAAACACTCTTCTCCCCCCACCTCTCTTCAACCCACTGCAGCCAAGAAGATGAAAAATGGTCACCTCCCCTCTGCTAGTATGCCCTCCAGTTTGAGATTTCCACAGAGAATGGAGCCCACACTTTTCCCCTTGAGGACCTGAAGGTGGCCTTGAAATGCTCATTCTGAAAATTCCCTGTGTGCCAAAATGCCCTGGAGTTGTCTGCTAGTGGGCATGCAGGCTGGATCCCATACCCTAAGGATTTGATTTGGATTGCTTGAGGGCACAGAGAGGAGAATTGAGAACTAAACTCAAGAGGCAAAGGAGCTCACATGGGCAATGTGGCTCTGAGCTGCAGTGTGCTAAAAGAGTATCCATCCCCCCATAAGAAACCCATGTTTTCAGACTGGGGGAGGAGATCTCCCAGGCAAGGATGTTCCTAATCCATAGTACCATTGTTGATGAGTTCAGTGTCCATTTGCATCCAGACAATGGAATAAGATTCATGGGGCAGGGGAGGAAAAAGAAAAGCAAAACTCACTCCCAATAACCAGTAGTTGAATTACAAGTGCCTATTTCCACACAGGCAGACTTTTGGATTAGTGAAGCTGCTTCAGCCTCCTCAGCAGCCTAAAAGCTCAACTTTGATTCTTGCCTAGATAGTTCTAAGACCTGTCTCTGTGAAGCATGAGGACAGGCTTGCCCAATCTATCCCCACAGAGCCTCATTCCTTTACCAACTTCTGGTATGGTGGAGAACAAACAATCTTGTAGGAGATTAAGCATTCAAGTGCTACTCCTGAAGGGCTAGAACCAATTATAGACAGTAATGTACAGCAGTGCTATTGGCTTTTTCATGAACTACTGACAGGGACAACAATTAGAACAGCCCATTACAGCATCTACTGACTCAATCAAACAGAGTGTGGTTATTCTTACTCACAAGCACCACCCACTATGTCAGAGAAGAAGCAGGGGTCCCAATACAATTCATACCAATGGGGGGAGAGAAAGAAAGCATAATGGAAGCATCTCAACAGTAAGCTGGGGAACAACCCTCCATGTTATATGAAGATAATCCAGCACAGGCTCAAACATAGTCAATCACAGGAGAATAGGTCAAAACAGAACAGGTGCTCTACAGTCTCTCAGTGCACTCACCCTTCCCCTGATAGGTTAACATTCCAGAATGGGACATAAAATTTCCATTTAGGAACCACCCCTTCTTCTAACTAAACAGGAGTGTCTCCAGCAAAGGAAAACACACACACACACACACACACACACACACACACACACACATATATATGATGTTCACTGAACACTAAGAAGATTCATAATAAATAGGATATCTCCAAGACTTGTAGTCATCAACCTAGCTAAAGCCAAAACGAAGGAGAAAACTTTGCATGCCACAAGACAAAAGCAACAACTAAATTACAAAAGAAAACACATCAAGATACCCGCAGACTTCTCAGCAGAAACTTTACAAGTGAAAAGGGAGGAAGGCACCAGCTTCAGTCATCTGAAATTGAACAACTTCTAGCCTATAATTTTGTATACTTCAAAAGTAAATTTGACAACTAAGAGAGAAATAAATTCTTTTCCAAAGAAGCAAACACTAAGGGAAGTTGCCATAATCATACCTGCCCTTCAGTAAATACTCAGAATTGCATTATTACAAATCAGCATAATTTATACCTACCAGTGCAAAATCACTAAAAACAACAACAAAAAAACCTTCTAAAATTCACAGCTCTTATAATACAATAGCACAAAGAGGCAAACAAAGCAATATGGTATACCCATCATGATGAACATGTAGCATTGTACATATCAATTCTATCACTTAACATTCAAGGTCTCATTTCTCCACTCAGAAGACACAGGCTGGTTGAATGGATGAAAAAAACACAACCCAAGCATCTGCTGTCTCCACATACAGACTCAACAAGAAAGGATAAGGGGAAAACTCCACACAAATGACAACCAAAACAGAGCATATATGTCCATTCTTATATCAAATAAAATTGACTTCAAATAAACAAAGGTAAAGAAAGACAAAGAGGGTCACTACATAACAATAAAGAAAGCAATTTAACAAGACATGACAACCCCAAATATACATGCATCTAACACAGAAATCCCCATATACTCCTAGCAAATCTCAATATAATCCCAAATCCCAAATATAAGCAAAGAAATAAATCGCACCATCATAACTGCTTCAGACTTCAATATCCCACAGTTAGAGCTGGAGAAATCATCGAAGCATAAAATAAAGTAACATGGCACTTAAAAAAGATTTTAAATGAAATGAACCTAACAGACATATACAGGACATTCTATCTAACAAATACTGAATATATATTCTTTTCAGCAGCACACAGAACATTCTCCAAGATTTATCATATCTGGGGTGGAGACAAGATGGCTGACTGAAGCCAGCTTTCCACAGAGTCTCCCATGCAGAAGGAGAGTTAAAGGACAGAAATTTAGCAAGTAACCTGGTGGATTAGAGCTGCACCAAGAGAAAAGGTTGAACAATGCACATCAACCCCGCTGAGGTGAGCTGGGACCCCAAATACAAACAAAAGGTACAAAATACATCGCCAAGTGGACGGGAGTCCCCTCCCCCATGAGAATGGCTCAGAGTGCCCCACAAACAACCAAGCAGAGTTCAAAGGTTTTCCCACTATACTCCACAGGAGAGACCCTCTAAAAACTGGACCAACCTCCCCTACTAGGGTGCCATGGTGCTCTCCTGACAGGCATAAAACTATATATTCTCCACCTGTAATTCTGAGCTCCCAGCACTCCACTCCACTCTCACTCTGAGGTCCAGATTCATGGGTGATTTCTCAAGGGGTGTGAACAGGGCCTGGACTGCAGCTGGTCAGTGCTGATTCTGTGGCACCAGAGTGAGGAGAGGACGGTCAGCTGAGAGGGAACCATGCCAGAGCAGCGGTGCCCCAAGGCACAGAGCAGCAGCCGTTTTTGGAAAAATAGGACTCAACCCCAAATATTCCAAAGTCACACCCCCTGTCTCTCTGGGCAACCACCTCTGAACAGACCTGGAATGGAAACACAGGCCTGTGAGTAAAGGGTTTACTTGATGCAGTACCAGCCTGAGTGGAGTGTGAGGACTAGAAAACGCATGCGCAGAGCCGGGAGATTCCCAGGGTGGGGCTGACCCAGAGGACAGCTTTACTGACCCTAAGATGCACCCTGCCCTCAGGGAATGGTCAGCCTATAGACAAAGGAAGACAAGAGGCTAGAACTGACACCTAACCAAATACAAACCTGCAGGAGCAAACACAGGGCCTGAGGCACAGGTTCTGGGAACTCAAAACAGCTTCTCTTCTGCAGGGGAATTTAGCAGGGACAGAAACAAATTCCTGCAAAGTTCTGTTCTGTCAGTAACATCAATCAGGGGTGGGGCTGGAACTAAGTGAACACCCCTAGGCCTCCATCAAGAGCCAAGGTTGTCAGGCCTCACCTCCCCCTGCTGGATAGAGGCAGAGAGTAGTGGCCTGTCTGAGCAGATATAGATTTCCTTGTGATTCAGGCAGGTACAAACCTCTGGAGTATCTGCTCATTGGAGGCAACTGGGTCACAGCCCTGCAGGGTTATCAGTGACTGGGTGTGACACAGGAGCAAGGTGAGGAAGGAGGCATCAACCTTCCCAGACTAATCTATTTGCTGGGTGGGTCCTCCTGACTTCACGGAACACCACAGCAAATCATACCTGAGTTGTCAGCAGACCCCTGCGATCTAGTTGCCAGAGACCTTTTAAACTTTCCCACCTGAGACAGGTGCTGACTGAGACAATTGATTTGGACCTTTTGAACTGAGCTAATCACCCAAGAGTATCCAGGTGGTGCCCTGGGTGTGTGGTTGTAGGAAGGTTTCATTTTCCTTTTTTGCATTGTTGCCTGTGGGTATTACTCCACAGCTGAGACTTTAACCCAGAGTAACTGTTTCACTACGGTTGGACAGAGACCAGCTGCAAACAAGACAGAGCCACTTAGCCCCACCACACCAAACAGGTCCCCAGTTTCTCAGGCCATAGCAATGTACAGGTCCTCAACAAAGCTCCAGGGGAAAAGTCAAACAGTGTAAAATAATCATGGTGCAGAATCAGTGGTAAAATCTGGTAACATGAATAACCAGAACAGATCAACCCACCCAAGTAAAGATACGGCAGATGTAACTGAAGATCCCATTCATAAACAGCAGGCTGAGATGTCAGAAATTGAATTCAGAATTTGGATTTCAAACAAATTAATAGAATGGAGGACAATCTGGAATTAGAAATTCGAGGACCAATTCAAATGTTAGAATTAAAACTGCAAAGAGAAATTCAAAAGTTGTCTCAAGAATTTAACAAATTTAAAGACAAAACCACCAAAGATTTTGATGGACTGAAGCAAGAATTTTCACCCTTCAAAGATCTAAAAATACAGTAGAATCCCTCAATAACACAGTGGAGCAAGCAGAAAAAAGGATTTCTGACATTGAGGACAAAGCTTTTGAATGCTCCCAAACTCTCAAAGAGGAAGAGAAATGGAGAGTAAAAACAGATCATTCTCTCAGAGAGCTGTGGGATAATTGGAAGAAGGATAATATCTGCCTCATTGGAATCCCTGAAAGTGATGAAGTGGCTTCACAAGGCACAGACGCCCTTCTACATGATATTATGAAAGAGAATTTTCCAAACATGACAAGAGATTCTGAAATTCAGATAGCAGACAGTTTCAGAACCCCAATACAACTCAATCCAAATAAGACATCCCCCAGGCATATCATAATTAACTTCAATAAAGGTAATATGAAGGAGAAAATTCTGAAAGCAGCCAGACGTAAGAAATCCATTACCTACAAAAGGAAGAATATTAGAACGACTGCAGATCTCTCTGCTGGAAATTTTTCAAGCCAGAATAGGGTGGTCATCAACTTTTAATCATCTAAAACAAAATAACTTTAAACCTCAGATCCTGTATCAAGCTAAACTGAGTTTCACTTCTGATGGATAAATTAAATACTTTAATGACATTCATATGTTGAAGAAATTTGCCATAACCAAACCAGCTCTTCAGGATATTCTCAGTCCTATCTATCTTCCATAATGACCAGCCGAATCCTCTACCACAAAAGTAAACTCACTCAGAAACTTTTGATCAAACTCCAACTTCCACAGTGGCGAAAGGATTAAAAATGTCCACTAGACTTTCGAAAAACTCGATACCCAAAATTTAATGATACTAATCAATATTCCCCATTAATGTGAATGACTTAAACTGTCCTCTAAAGAGGCGCAGGTTGGCTGACTGGATACAAAAACTCAGGCCAGATATTTGCTGCATACAAGAATCACATCTTACCTTAAAAGATAAATGTAGACTCAGAGTGAAAGGATGGTCATCCACATTTCAGGCAATCATAATCAGAAAAAAAAGGTGTTGCAATTTTATTTGCAGACACAATAGGCTTTAAACCAACACAAGTAAGGAAGGATAAGAATGGGCACTTCATATTTGTTTAGGGTGATACTCAATATAATGAGATATCAATTATTAATATTTATGCACCCAACCAGCATGTGCTTCAATATATAAGAGAAACTCTAACACACATGAGCAACTTGATTTCCTCCAGCTCCATAATAGTCAAAGACTTCAACACTCCTTTGGCAGTGTTGGATCGATCCTCCAATAAGAAGCTGAGCAAAGAAATTTTAGATTTAATCCTAACCATACAGCATTTGGATTTAGCAGACATCTACAGAACATTTCATCCCAACAAAATTGAATACACATACTTCTCATCAGCCCATGGAACATACTCCAAAATTGATCACATATTAGGTCTCAAGTCTAACCTCAGTAATTTAAAGGAATAGAAATTATACCTTGCATCATCTCGGAACACCATGGAATAAAATTTGAACTCAGTAACAACAGGAATCTGCATATTCATACAAAAACAAGGAAGCTAAATAACCTAATGATAGCTGGGTCAGAGATGAGATTAAGAAGGAAATTGCTAAATTTTTGGAACAAAACGACAATGAAGACACGAACTATCAGAACCTCTGGGATACCGTAAAGGCAGTCCTACTAGGGAAATTTATAGCACTGCAAGCCTTTCTCAAAAGAACGGAAAGAGAGGAAGTTAACAACTTAATGGGACATCTCAAGCAACAGGAAAAGGAAGAACACTCCAACCCCAAACACAGTAGAAGAAAAGAAGTAACCAACATTAGAGCAGAATTAAATGAAATTGAAAACAAAAAATATATACAACAGATCAATAAATCAAAAAGCTGGTTTTTTGAAAAGGTCAATAAAATAGATAAACCTTTGGCCAACCTAATCAGGGAAAAAAGAGTAAAGTTCTAATCTCATCTATCAGAAATGACAAAGACAAAATAACAACAGACTCCTCAGAAATTAAAAAAATCCTTAATGAATATTACAAGAAACT
>CAUYPK010023234.1:0-73204 GCA_963574355.1 Loris lydekkerianus
GAATGGATTAATAAATTGTGGTATATGTACACCATGGAATATTATGCAGCCTTAAAGAAAGATGGAGACATTACCTCTTTCATGTTTACATGGATGGAGCTGGAACATATTCTTTTTAGTAAAGTATCTCAAGAATGGAAGAAAAAGTATCCAATGTACTCAGCCCTACTATGAAACTAAGTTATGGCTTTCACATGAAAGCTATAACCCAGTTATAAACTAAGAATATGGGGAAGGGGGAGAGGGAGGGGAGGAAGTGGGGAGGATGGGCGGATGGAGGGTGATTGGTGGGATTACACCTGTGGTGCATCTTACAAGGGGTACATGTGAAACTTAATAAATGTAGAATATAAATGTCTTAATGCAATAACTAAGAAAATGCCAGGAAGGCTATGCTGACCAGTGTGATGAAAATGTGTCAAACTGTTTATAAAACCAGTGTATGGTGCCCCATGATCGCATTAATGTACACAGCTATGATTTAATAATAATAAAAAAAGAAAGAATGTTTTTCCACCTATCAAATCCTAGCTAAAATGTAATTCTCCAGAAAATATATACCCCTAGATAAAGGACCTGAAAGGAACTTCCGACTTGGGTCTTCTCCTTTGCCAGAAGCCCTGGTGCTTTTTACTCCTGTATTCCTTTCTGTCTAATAAAATCCTATCTTACCACCAAAAAATAAATAAATAAATAAATAAATTAATTAATTAAAATAAAAGCTGTTTTGAAACACTGGTTTGAAAAATCCTCTAAACATTTTTATAAACGAAGCTTTCCAAATTGTTACAGTGATCTTAGAAAAATCTACTAATCTTGCAACCAAGAATGAAAATGAAAGTAAGCGCAATATTCACATGCATGAAAAAATAATGTAGAGCCTTTTGTCTGCTGGAAAAAGGTCATAAAGATTCTCAGGAAGGATAAGGAAAGAAGAATGTATTTTAAAATACCAGCTTTTTCAAGCAGCTTTTACTAATGTCACACTACCAGCCAAGAGAACCACGCATGTGCGTAGCCAAGTACTGGAGCCAAAGTCATTAAGCTGACAATGAAACCTGTGGGGAGAAACAGACATGGTTAAATGGTTAAATGGGGGAGAAAGTCGCAGAGGCTGAAAAGAGCCTGCTGTTGACCATGTACATCCCAAGAAGGCTGGTGGAGGGAGGACCCAGGTTCCTCCCAGAAAGGCAGCAAGGAGGCTCCCTGTTCTAGCAGACCATTCATCTGGGCTGCCGCTGAGTCTTTTATGTTTCCAATGCTGAGGACTGAAAATGAATACTAAAGTCTATCTAGGAAAGCAAAACATGTCTTTCTAGAACAGCTTTTACAATAGCTCTGGTCTATGACTGGCAGACACATTGTTTCCAGTAGGGTTACTTAATGACTTTTGGATCATTTAAAATGTTTAGGTCCAGGGTTGGGGAACTCAGCAGAAGCTGCTTCATCTAATTGGTTCTATTCTTTTGAGACTGATATCCTTCTCCTCTCAGCCTCCTACGCTTTCTTTGCAGGCCAAGGGAAGCTTAAGATTTTCTAAGAAATCCAGACTCGGACCCTCAAATTCTGAACCAGTCAAGCAGGCAGGAGGAGGCCCGTGAGAGGAACTGTGTCCAGAGCTGATCTAATCCTTGGGGCCTTTGTGGAATGAAGGTCCCCGTGTCAGCCGCCCTACCCTTTTCTCAATAGGACACAAACCTGGGAAAGGTCAGCATTTGTCAGCCTATGAGTTCAGGTAAATAAAACTCATCCCTAATTTGTCCCTATCTCCTCTGGATTTTTCTCCAGAAAAAAAAAAAGTTAGTACAATTATGAAAGATTTTATATACATTTAGCTTGGAAATATTCTAACTCCCTCACCTCTTTTTGTTTTTGTTAAGCTAATGAAGGAAAAACATACAGGCCACTGATGGATGCTTTTGTCTTTACAAGGAAGAATCAAAATATTAACACTTATCCTTTGATGAGAAAATTAGAGAATGCTCTAGATTACTGAAAACATTAGATATTATCCTAACACTCCATTTCTTAAGCTTGTTTATTAACACTAGTTGTGCACTAGATCCTTTATTTCAGTTAAGTGGATTTCTTCTGATTGAAGATTTCTTCGCAGAAAGAGCACTTACAGTTTCTAGCAATACATTAGTGACCCCAGAGCCGAGCCACTCTCAGAAGCTGCTGAGAAGCAGGGCTAATCTCCTTCTGAATCTCTCATGCTAAGTCTCTAAGGCATTTTGCAGGGCCAGGGGAGGTACTCCCAACACCACTGTCATATTATCTTCAGCTTACAGGAACAGATATTTCACTCTGCCCCTGTCACTATCCATTCTTATGTGGATCCCAAATGCCAATTAAGATCTGCAAAAACTTTCTGTCACTGCAGGTGCAATGAATACACTTGTTCAAGGACACTAAAATATAACATTTCCGACATACTAGAAATGATCTTTCTTGACACCCTTAAGGATGTCTGAATAATCTTTTATATTGATATTCATGGCCAAATTCACCGTAGGATGTAAATTGAGATGGCAGGGAGGGGCGCTTCACTGGTCCCAGCCAGCACGACGCTTGCCACATCCTGGCTCCGCTCTGGGACGGTCCTCTGCGTGGTTGTCTTCCAAGATGTCCGGGTCACCCAGCGAAGCTATGAGCAGCCGTGCAGCAGACACTTGGAAGCGTGGTGCTGGCTGCAAACCCTGACTCCATTCACGGGCAGAAAAGGAAGGCGCGCTCCCTCCTCACTGGCTAGACTCCGGCTCGGGCTCAGTGTTCCTCTCAGCTGGGGAGCCACAAGGCTGTTTCCTTCTTTAGCCCAGATTATAATGGAGGATGAGATGAAAAGGAACGCAGACCCTCGATACCTTTTACTTGGAGTGCTAACTAATGCAGGGCCTCGTGTCTGATCTGCGAGGCTGAGGGTGGCAGATGGCCTTCTGAAAGCTTTTCAAACCCCGGCTGCTTTCAGCAGGGCGTGAGGGGTATTGTTACATTTTCCACATAGTGGTAGGAAGCAGCCCTGAATAAAAGCACACAACAATTGCGCCACTTCTCTGGGAAGCATATTACTACCTTACAATGAGGGCTAATTGGCCGATGCCAAAAGCAGACGCAGACGCCGCTTTGAATATTATTCAGAAGAGGTTTTCAGAAGGAGTCAGGAAGGAGGCTGCGGCTGAAGCAGAGAAGTGATGGGAAGGACAGCGACGCGGAGGCGGCGAGGCGGGGTGAAGAGGGGACAGCGGCTGCGTTATATTTATCAGAAAGAGCCACGCTCTCGTTTGAAGAGTTTCTTCCTATCCACCGGCCCTTCCTGGTCAGGAGGACGGCCAGTCCCTGCCCGCAGCGCGATGTCCGCAGGACACGGCCGTTACCATGAGAACGGACGGGGACAAATCTCAGAGCCTTTTAAGAAACTCTTGCAGGAGCTCCTTGAAATGGGCAGCGGAGGAACGAAAATGTACTGAGTACTCACGCTCTGCCAGGCTCGTTCAAGAAACTTTCCTTGGTATTTCATTTAATCTTCAAAACAATTCTGAGCCATAGCTTTAGGATCATTTTGCAGATGAAGGAACTGAGGCTGAGGGATAGTAAATCACTTGCCCAAAGTCTCACAGATTCAGATCCAGGCATTATTGACTCCAGCGTCCAAGCCCAGGCTGCCACACTAACCTGTGCCACTGCTTCAGATAACCAGGTCCTACCTACCGGCATGTCACAGTAGTTGCTGCATAAAGGTGTTCTGAAAACAGAACACTGATCCAGAAGGAGAGCCAGAAAAGCAGCTCTAAAAAGCAGAAACAATTTAGGATAGCTGGTCTAGATGGCTAGTCAGCCCTAGCTGCAGAAACTTCCTTCACCCCAGCACGCACAAATCCAGTCAGAAAGCTTTCTCCTGAGTGTATCAGACCATTTGAACTGGTAGTAAACACCTTGCAAAAGGCTCTTTTAGAAGCTTGCAGTCTGTTGAGATATAATGAGGATGCCAAGAAAAAAAAAATGCATATACATTTTAAGAAAGGAAAAAACTGTATTAAATTTGTAATACTCAAGTCACATTTGACTTCTGCAATTCTAAGAGGTACTCAGCGTAACTTGTACTCAGGCACCGTGTGTGTGTACAATTTCTGGAAAAAATACAGATGGAGGTATACTTAGGGTTCTCAACAAAGAAAGAGGAAATCTAGCTCAGCCTAGGAAGATCAAGGAAGGCTTCCTGGAGGAGACGGTGCCTGCCTGAGTGAGCTCATAAAGGATGAGTAGGCACTGGCTGGGCAAAAAGAAAGGGGGATAGTATTATCCCAGACAAGGGGAGGAGCAGCACGAAGTCCAGAGGCGTGAAATAGACAGCATGTAGATGGATCATTAAATGTCCCCTACTGAGCCCAAATTGTGTGGCAGGAAACGACACTGAAGAGCTGGGGAGAGCCAGAAAAAGGGAGACCTTAAATGCCGTGCTAAGTGTCTTGGTCGCCATCCAGCAGGGGATGTGAGACACTGATTGTTCTCCACAAGGAGAGGTGGTGATGTGGTCAGTGTGGAGGATAGCTTTGAAGGGATAAAAATGGATATAGGAAGAGCAGTTGGGAGGTTGGCGTTGTGGTTTATGTGGGGAATAATAAAGAGCTGATCCAGGAAGTGGTGGTAGGGACAGAGAAGGCCAGTTTTATTTGAGAAACACTTTCAAGGTCAAGTCAACAAGAATCATAATGTATAAGATGGTGGGAGAGAAGCAAAGGCATATGGATTTCTAGCTTAAGTGACTGGGTGGATGGTGGGAACTGAGAATATTCAATCCCATTATGAATACGGGAATGGGAGGAAAGGATGAGTTCATTTGATACCCGAGAGGTATCTAGGTGTCTAGCAAGCAACTGGATTATGAATCAGAAACTCAGAAGAGAGATAAAGATAAGCAATAAAGATTCAAGAGCAGAAGTCAGGAAACAGTTTATTCTGCAGTCACATCCATCTTGAAGATACATTTTGTTTGAGTCTCTGTGTTGTTGTTTTCAAAATTAGGATTAGGTGAGAACCATGGAAAAATCAGGAAATTGCATAAACAATCAAAATATCTGGTGTCTCGTAAACATTCTGCTTATGTGCATGAATCCCTCCATGGTGATAGTAGCAGGAAACAGAAAGCATCCTGCCCTTCGAGCCGGGCACATGCAGTTCATAAACTTCAGCCTTCACCCCAACTGGCTGGACCCATGGCCCTGACAATCACGGTTGATTTACCATTTTTTATCATAATAGCCCTGTTATTTTCTTGTAATAGAGTTAAGAGGGAAGTATACTCTTTCATGTTCCCTTATCTCAATCAAAGGTAAAAAATGCAAGAAAAACAATTATCCCAATTAAAAAATAGGGAAACACTTGAACAGACATTTTTCAAAACAACAACACAGAGATCCAAACAAAACACCATACAAACAGCCAACAGTCACATGAAAAAATGCTCAGCATCACTGATCATTAGAGAAATGTAAATTCAAACCACAATGTGATACCACTTCACACCTGTCAAGATGGCTATTAACAAAAAGATGGAAGATAAAAAGTGTACGCCAGGACGTGGAGAAAAGGGAACCCTTGCACACTATTGATGAGAATGTACATTAAATAGCCGTGATGGAAAAAAGCGTGGAGGCTCCTCTGAAAATGGAAACTGGAACTACCATATTACCCAGCAATTCTACTACTGGGTACATAGCCAAAGGATTTGGAATCATTCTGTTGAAGAGATAGCCACAGTCCTATGTTCATCACAGCATTATTTACAATAACCAAGATGTGGAAACAGCCTAAATTCATCTGTTGACAGATGAATGGATAAAGAAAACGTAGTATATATACATCCAATAGAAGAATTCAGCCTTAGAAAAGGTCATCCTGTTATTTGCAACAATGTGGATGAACCTGGAGGACATATGTGAAGTGAAATAAGACAGCTCAGAAATACTACAAATACTACATGATCTCACTTATGTATAGAATCTAAAAAGTCAAACTCCTAGAGACAGAGGTTACTAGAGGTTTGGGGTGGGGAGATTGGGATATGACCAAAGGATATAAAATTTTGATTAGATAGGAAGAATAAGCCTAAGAGATCTAGTGCACATCATGGTGACTATAGTTAATAATAATACATTGTATACTTAAAAATTGCTAAGAGAGTAAATTTTAAGGGTTCTCACCACAAAAAATAATTTATATTGAAGTCATTCATACATTAATTAGCTTGATTTAGCCATTCCAAAATGTATACATACATGTGTGAATTGCTTGATCTCAGGAATTCGAGACCACCTGAGCAAGAGTGAGACCCCATCTCAACTAAAAATAGAAAAACTAGCCAGGTGTGGTGGTGGGCAACTGTAGTCCCAGCTACTCGGGAGGCCAAGGCATTGCTCAAGCCCAAGAGTTTGAGGTTGCTGTGAGCTATGATGCCACCGCACTCTACCCAGGGCAACAGAGTAAGACTTGGTCTCAAAACAAACAAACAAAAAATAAAACCCATCATGTTATACACCATAAATATATACAATTTTCATTTGTCAATACATAAGGAAAAAAGTAGAAAATGAAATCTAGTTCTGGAGGACTGTGTATCTCAAGGAAAATTGTGAAACATGAAGAATGCTCCCATATATTTAATATGCAAAAAAGCATGTCTTTGAAATAATTAAACTTGAGATTCCATTGTGAAATGAACCACAGTCAGAGCAATGTCTGCTATATTTAAAAGACGCGTGATGAAAAACCTAATCAACTGAAAACAGAATTGAAATTTCAATAGTTTGTTTTGGAAATTGACTGAAACAAATGATGATTTAACATTGTCTGTTTTCCACATACACATTGCCTGGCTCTGAAGGTGTTTGAACTTGCACCCTCTGTTTTAGAGTCACTGGACTATAGAATAGACGGTGTGGACAGAGCTGGAAGTACTGGGTATGCCTAGAGAGAAAAGAAAAGTAGCCAAGGACAGCTGGGTATTTTTTTTTTTTTCTAACACAGTGGAAATATCGGAGAAAATGGGTTCCCAATGGAGCCTGAGGTGAAAGATGAAAAAAGGTACAGAGAAACCTGAGACGTGTGGTGGCAAACAAGGAAGAAGGCTAAGTCAACACTCTCAACCTCTTCTGTCCTGCGCTGGGTGAGCAGTCCCAGAAGTGAGGCCAGCTCGGCAATCATGCCGCTTACACCAGAGATTCCAAATTATTACCTAGTGTCTCAGTAATTTTTTCCCAGTGGCCTAAGGCCAAAAGAAACTACAGACAATTCCCTGTATTAAGCATTTGGATCCAAACATTTTAATAACATCTTTATGCCTTAAAAACTCAGTAGCCACTTGAAAAAAATACCTAAATTGAGGACAAACATTTTATTTAATTCTTAAAGAAGCACAATTACTTATGGAATGTGTGCATTTATTGGGCACTGTGTAACTTCTCCAGACTTCTCAAACTGCCACCCTCATTGCCTACACAGAATTTGCTTTTTAACACAACCACAACAGAAAAGCCAGCATCAAAAAGAGATGGTGTCGTTGGAAACAAATGTAGCTAAATCTAGTGAGAAATGGTGAATGACCACTAGCTGGAAATTCTCCCAGCTGTGATAGATGTTGAGACACCCCCCAGGGGCCCCTGTGAGTCTGCTGCAGGGTCCGTGGGCACCTTGGCATACAGTCTGGGAATCATGGAGTTAGACAATATGGGCTAGTCTGGAATTCTATCATTCATGACCTGGTTTCTATGAAGACATTTGTTCTGAAATCCATGCAACTAACCTACAAATAAATTTATGGAATGGAACTAGTGTGTGGTATCATTTAAATAAATGAAATCCAAAGGTAAGCCAAATTGTATCTGGAACTCAATAAATGTATTGAACCTATATCTTTTAATGTTCAATGCCTTTGGTTCTCTCCCCAAATAAGCTTTTTCCAGAGTTAGGAAAAACTCTTTCCTCTTTCTCTTGCAGTCCTCTGAATAAGAAAAGAAGTCATGGGAGGAGGGTATATAAAAGGAGGCAGTGACTGGGTCTGAGGCAGCCACACTGGGAGTAGGCCTGGTGGGGCAGGGCTTGAGGCCTGGCTATTCACAAGTAGAAATGAGCTGCCCTTTCTGCTAGCCTCAATTTCTAGCATCTTCAAGTACCACACGTGGCCAGCATCCAACAGCCTTTTTTTTCCTAGGTTATCACCAAGACATCCATTAGAGCCTATAATCCTTATAATTTTTAGAGTTTAATAAAGGGGGCAAGGCTTTCTCTGGCACCCAACTCCAACAAACTACTGAAGAGCCACATATGAAGAAACACAATCATGACCACTCACTATCCATGTGGGAACAGTAAGGTGAGAAGGGTGCTCGGTTGAAGTGTCTGCAACCATGTAAGACTCCAGTTTGACCTTGGGCCCTTTCACCTCCTAGGAAGTAACCTTGAGCAAGTTAAAAATATTGAGCTACAGTTTTAGCATCCGTAAAATAGGACAAAAATATCACAATAATGTTGTAAAGATTAAATAAGACATAGAATTGTATTTGGAACTCAATAAATGTGTTGAACCTATTACACTTAATGTTGAACCCTATGAATTTATTAAATATAAATTCAATAAATGCTTCCTTTCTATACAGTCAGACTCTGCAATCTTGGGCAAAACACTTAACCTCTCTGGGCCTTTATTTTACATTATGTATGAGTGTGTATACATGTATATGTATGTATATGTATAGTGCAAAGACAAAAGTAAAAAATTGGACTAAGCTTTCTTATAATCCAAGTGGTAACTCTTTATGCTTTGCACGGATTCAACAATTTGAGTTAATATCTACTAAATAAGCTCCATTTATTTTATAATATGGTAGAACCTTTATAAGTTGGCCACCCAAGGGACTGTAATAAACTGGTCAACATATAGAGTTGGTCAACGTAAGCAACTGGAGCTACTGTGCTGATACATACCTGTGGTGCATGTCCAGTCTATGGAAATCAGGTCAATTTAAGAAGGTGGTCATTATAGGGAGGTGGTTCTACTATACTTTATTTTCCAGTTTTTTAGTTAAAGCCCAAGAACCTCTTATTAATAAGAGCTAACAAGTCAGTGCTACCACATCAAATGGATAAAATTGTTTCCAAAAGCTAAAGAAACAAGGTGTTTTAGTTAACCAGTACCTTTTTGTCACAAGCACATAAACAATTTCCATTTGCCAGTTTGAAATATAGAAACAAATTGGTACTAGATCCTAAGTCCACCACTGGTTACCATACGGGATGGTCCCCGAAGGCTCTTTGTGCACTAAGATTCTGTGACTGTCTAACCAAGGAGAAGGTTGTGATAGGGACCAAGGAGGCACTGGCCTCTCAGTTGGCTGCCATCACTCTCACCACCTCTCAGGGAGTAGGTATTGCTTTCTCTTTCCAAAGACATTCAGTCTTAGCACCGACTGGATCAGACTAGGTTAGCAAGCAAGTCCCCCTAGGGAGACCCTCTCAAAACCATTGCAAACGTGGACTGAGCATCTACATTTAAATTTTCCTCCTGCTTTTTTCTCCACTGGAAATATGAGAGCAGCAGAGGATGAGTCATGGAGGGGAACCTTGGGGGTGCTGTGATGTGAATGAGAGAGTGGTTTCAGAAGGTCTTGGCACCACCAATGGCCCCTGCGTTCAGGCCCACCCCATATTATAACGCAGGAAAAACTCTGGGCTAAGGCACAATCCAAGCAAGCGCACATTCCACATAAGCCATACCCGCCCCCGGCATAGAGGGCTCCCCGTGTACCCACGGGCTCATGGCTCATGACGCTTTCCAGAAGCTAAGAAACTTAGGTTTCCTTCTGTCTTTGTTTCCTTCACTGCTCTCTGCAGCTCTGTGGTTTCCTAAAACACCCTGGTGGGAGCGAGTTAAAGACAGCAGCATCCCATTTCTTCAGCAGCCCCAGTACCTTGTACCTTCCCTCCCCTTATAAAGGTAGAAAATGCTCCTCTTTGATTTCTAAAGACCTCAGCATGTTTATGCGGTGCCAGGAGGGAAGCTTAGCTCTGGCTGGCGGTTTGTGTTAATTGTCTGGCTGCACTTTAGAAAGACACTTTTGAATCTAAGCATTTAGAGAGAAAGTGGAGAAGCGTGGCTGTGTGAAAGAGCAATTGATGTTAAATATTCATGCTCTGCTCTCTGTTAATCAAAATTAGTAACCCCCATTGCTTAGCTGCCGTCTTGCTGGCTGCCTACTATGATTGTGCTAAAGGAACTTGGCTAGAAAACAACCTCCTCCCTGCCACACACACACACACACACACACACACACGCACGCAACAGGACTTAGGTGCTTATAGGTTTGAAGTGTTTCCAGTTAACATTGTGCAATTCAGCAACGTCTGTTTTCTCCAAGTTGTTGAATGAGCCACAGTCGTCCCTTCCGTCGGCATTTTAGAGTCACTCTCCCTCCCCTTTGATATTATCATTATATTTTGTTCAATGATAGTCAATTACTTCTCTATTTTGTAAAATAATTTCATCATTTCTGAAAAATGAGCTAGACTATGCTACAATTAACATTAAGGATTATTTCAGAAAATGTCTGTTTTTTAAGGACAAAGTTTGCTGTCAAAGGGTGCTTTAGGGACAACTTTGAAGTCATGTTTCCTGAACTTTCAGGAAATAAACATTTTATATTTTTATTTGTTGATTTGTTTTTAAAAGCACATGTAATATAACCACAGGAACTTTAAAAATTATTACTTAATTTAACAGGAAAAAGAAAAACAGCTCTTAATTAAAAACTGGTTTTGTAGCTATATTTTTTTCAAGTTTTCTACAATAAGCATGTTTTATCATTATAATAGAAACAATAAAAATCATATTTTTAAAAACTAAACAGTTGCTGAGTTGTATATTTGAGAATTTGTCAGTTTCTTCCTTACCTATGTCATCTGCTAAAGAAATGTTGGTGAACGTGCTGTCTTCCTCCTCTTTGCTGGACCCGTCCATCTTGTTCAATTTTCAGACCTGTTAGTGAGAAAAATGAGGGCAGAGAAGAGCAGCCGTTGTTCCATGTGACTGCCCTTGTTAAATCATTAATAAATGAGCAACCAAGCAGGTGCTATCTGATCCTTGCACGAGTCACCCTCTTCCTGCTTTCTACCTGAGAAGTTCTTACCTGAGTGTTGTGTTCTTAACCGGAAATGGCCAGAGACCCAAGTTAAAGATTTACAACCCTTTACCTGAGTCTGCTGTGCTGCAGCCTTTCAGCCCTGCTGTATCCTGGCTAGATGACAAACCTTGCCTTTAATCTGATGACAGTTTCTGTGGGCTGAACCACCCAAGGAAATTGTCCAACAAGCATTAGGATGAGGTTAGGGAAGAAATTGATTGTATGTGATTAAGATATCTTTTGGATACCTACCATAAACTTTTCAAGGATTTATCAATGACCTGGCATGACCTGAGACTATGTCACCAAACCTTTCAGAATCTTAATTCTTGTCTGTGCTATGAGGATCAGTCTTTTGTAAGGATTAAATGGAAAGTGCTTGGCACTTAATGTGGATTTGATAAGTATCAACCACAATAGTTACAAATGACCAGTCTATGCAAAGAAATAAGATTTTCTAAACACTGAGCTCATTAGTAACCCTTGTATATTACTATGTATATTCCCTACCCTGTAAAAGTTCATTAAAATGAAAGGCTGTTTCCTTTTCTATTTCTGGAGGTGAGCCTGAGAGAAGGAAGTTGGCCTTGCCAGCCTTTAGGCCAGGGGCTCTTTGTTAGAGGAAGAGCACACTTTTACTACAATTTTTCCTAGTCTTCTAACTTATATTTATACATAGAGACAAACCAAACCTAGTGCAGAATTTCAAAATCACTCCTTTGGGGAAAAATATTAACCAAATTTGATGAAGCATTTTAAGTAGATATTAAAATTGAGTTACTATATGTTACATTCTGCACTAAATGCTTTGATACATAGGATTTTTTTCTTTGTTTTCACCTGAGTTCATAGCTACTGTATCAAGTAAAATAGATGTGAGCTGTGGGAAATTCTGAATGTTACAAATTAAAGTTACTAGGATAGAATTCCCCCCAAATTTTTAATTACATCCTATAAATATTGAGTACCTATTTTATATAAGCTGGGCACTGTAGAGGCTCAAAAGCATTTATTTATTGCTATTAATTATCTTACAAAAGCATTCAAAAACAAGAGTCTACTTAGCCAGGTGAGGCGGGAGGATTGCTTGAGCCCAGGAATTCAAGGCTGCAATGAGCTATGATTGTGCCACTGCACTCCAGCCTGGGGGACAGAGTGAGATCCTATCTCTTAAAAAAGAAAAAGACAAGAGTACTAGAGGTTTAGAGAAGGGAAAGACTATCCTGCCAACAGGATCTTGAAAAGCTTAGAGAAGGTGACATTTGAGATTCACGATCAGTGGCACGTGGGTTGACACAGCAAGTGCCTTCTCAGGGAAGGGGTGTGGGCAGAAGCTTAGGGGTGGGAAGAAATGACCACATTTGGAAACCAAGAATGGAAGATACAGATAAGGCAGAAAATAAGATGTCAGATCTGAGGGGAGTTTGAATGTTCAACTATAACAGTTCAAATCCTGTAAAGTATCAGATACCAAGATGAGATCAAAAGGGTGAGAGAAAATAGAGAAGGAGGCAGGAAGGTTTAGAGAGCCATCAGACCACGATGCAAGTCTGACCTGGGGTGAAGGAATTATTAGAACAGAAGTGTGTCCTTCAGAATCAAGAAGTCCGCCAAAGAGTACCTGGCCAAAGTTGCTCATGAGCGGGGTCCACTGTCTCCCAGGGCTGTCCTCTTAGTATTCAGGACAGCACTGGTCACAGGTGGGAGGAAGCCGATGGGAAGTGAGGCCTCTGTGCAAAGGTAGTTATGGATTTCAGAGCACAGCAGGCGGACCCCTCACCAGTTACATTCCCTGTAGTTGGACGTCTACAAGGCACAGGCGCATGGCCCTTAGAAGCTGCTTTTTCTAACAACTCTTTCGATATAATCATGGACCCATGTTTTAGGAATCATAAAAATACCACATTTGGCTGATCTATCCTCTGTCAGTCCTAGAAATAACAGCACACCGTTAAAAAAAGAAAAAAAGCTTACATGTGCTAGACTACAATCCTATGAGGCAGGCATTAGTATTATTCCCATCTTAAAGATAAGGGATTTGAGGCATTGGGAGAGTTTAAATAAATGATCAAATGTGCCACTAAGTATGCAGCGGAACCGAGACTGGACGACCTTTGGCTCTAGGACCTATGCTTTTAGCCATTACCATATTATCTACTCCTAATAAGATTACTGAGTGAGGAAGGGACGCAAGACAAGAGTTAATCTCCCTAATAAAATAATGTATAAAACTAAAGGGCACATTTAGTTTTAATTATGTATTTGCATTTTATTTTTCTTACTCATGGAAAATTATACATTTTGTTAGGATTAGTCTAGACACTTGCTATATATATATATATATATATATTCTTCAAGGACATTTCTTTCAAAAGTATCTGTCCTGATGGACAGGGGAACACAAAGAGAGGAAACTGAAGTAAGTCGGGGTTGTTACCATCCCCTTATTCATTGATCAAAAGTTATAATGGAGAAGAGGTAGAGAACTGGAGTAGACAACTATCTGTGGATTTAAATGATCCATGGTAAACATTTCCCCCTATTTTTTCTTCCAATAGCTTTATGGTTTTGGCTCTTCTACTTAGGTCACTGATCCATTTTGAGTTAATTTGTATATTTGGAGTAGGGGTGCAACTTCTTTCTTTTGTACTTGGATATCAAGGTGTCCCCACACCATTTGTTAAACAGAGAATTTTTCCCCCGTTGAATGATTTTTGTACCCTTGTTAACAATCGACCGCCCACACAGGTTTGAATTTATTTTTGAAATACGAGATCTATTCCATTGGTTTACACGTCTGCCTTTGTGCCAAGGCAGCACTGTTTTGATTACTGTAGCTTTGTGGTAAATTTTTAATTTGGCAAAGCATGATTACTCCAACTTTGTTTTTCTTTTCTTTTTTGTTTTGGGTATTTGGTATTCTTTATGGTCACTTATAAATTGAGAGATTAACTTAAACTTGGCAATCGATTCTTAGGTTGACACCAAAAGCACAAAGAACAGAAAAAAAAATAGACAAGCTGGACTTTACAAAAATTAAAAACCTTTGTGTAACAAAGAGCATTATCAAGAATGTGAAAAGAAAACTACAGAATGGGGAAAAATACTTGCAGATCACATATCTGTTAAGGGTGTGATATCCAGCATATATAAAGAACTCTCACAACTCAACAATCAAAAGGCAAACAATCAATTTTTTAAAATATTCAAAGAACTTAAATAGACATTTCTCCAAAGAAAACATACAAATGGCCAATAAGCACATAAAAAGATGTTCAACATCCTCAGTCATAAAGAAAATGCAAATCAAAACCACAATGAGATACCATTTCACACCCACTATAATAAGGCTTTAATTTAAAACACAGCAAAAAATGAAAAGTTGATGAACATGGAGAAAGAGCAATCTTTGTAAATTGCCAGTGGGAATATTAAATGATGCATCCACTTTAGAAAACAGTTTGGTAGTTCCTCAAAATTTGAAGCATGAAGTTACTGAATGATGCAGCAATTCCACACCTAGGCATATATACCCCAGAGAAATGAGAACGTATGTCCATACAGAAACTTGTACATGAATGTTTATAGCAGTGTTATTGATAATAGCCAAAAGGTGGAAACAATCCAAATACCTATCAATGGATAAGGTGAGGTACAATGAGATATTATTTAGCAATAAAGAACAAAGTACTAATACAACTAAAACTTAGACGAACCTCAAAAATATTACGCTAAATGAAAGAGGATAAGCAGAACAGGTCACATATTATATGACCTCTTTTACGTTCAGAATAGGCAAGTCCATAGAAAAGGAAAGCAAATTAATGGCTTCCAGAGCATGGGAGAAGGGGAACATGGGAGTGATTGTTTAATAGGTATGGGACTTTTTCTGGGATGACAAGACTAGAAAGAAGTGATGGTTGGGAATACACGAAATGCCACTGTATTGTAAATTTTATAATGGTTAAGTTTATGTTATGTGAATTTTATGCCAATTTAAAAAGAAGAGTAAGAAAATCCAGTGAGGAACAAAAAAATATCCATGATGTCCTTGTTCCTTCACAGAATACATAATACATAAATGAATGTGTTGTTAATAAGTATCCTAAATCATATCCTATTCTACAGTTTCAAATTCAGCAGAAGACTAGGCTACCATGCATTAGAGAATCAACAGGGTTAGAATGTACCTGCATCACAGGAGGTCAGGGTTAGAAGGCAAATCTTTATTATGATATAAGTTTCTCTAGAAGAAGATTCGAAGTATAACTCTGAGATCATTTTGGGTATGTAATAGATTACTTCCTTACATTTTTAAAATGAGAGTACGAGATGTGTGTGTGTATGTACATATGTGTGTGCATATTAGTGCGCATTGGGGGTAACATAGCTGAGAAAAGTATGCAAGGGGTAGAATTACAAAATGAATCCGCATTCTCACATTTGCCATGATCTGAAAAATACCAATACAACAATGAAGCACATTGGAAGTGTTTGCTATGGGCTTTCTCAGAGCTATTTTTTTTTATTAAAATTAAATCATAGCTATGTACATTATTGCAATCATGGGGCACCATACATTGGTTTTATAAACAGTTTGACACATTTTCTTCACACTGGTTAATATAGCCTTCCTGGCATTTTCTTAGTTATTGTGTTAAGACAATTATATTCTACATTTACTAAGCTTCACATGCAACCTTGTAAGAATTGCCTAAGCCCAAGAGCTGCAGGTTGCTGTGAGCTGTGACGCCACAGCACTCTACCCAGGGCAACAAAGTGAGACTCTGACTCTAAAAAAAAAAAAGAAAAGAAAACAGAATTTCAGAGCTATTTTTGAACAATAACCAAGGAAATATCTCTAAGAGCTCTGAGGACCAATTATGACATCTGAAGTGTAGGTAATCAGTAGATTCCTGCAGAGAAACTGGCATTTCTAAAGAAGGTGCTAAGCATTCCTCCTAGGTATAAAAAGTTCTCTTTCTTTCGAAGTAATTTCATGTGAAACTATTTGGATATTTTTGACAAATTGGTGCAAATTGGATTAATTCAACCCATTAGCTACAAAGGGAAAATGTGATGGTGAAATTTTATTTTCATTATGTGTAGCCAATAACAATAGCTAGTATTTATTGAGTGATCACTCTTTGCTCCACACTCTTGTCAGTGTTTGACATGTACCATCTTATTATTCCTCACAGCAACCCTATCATGAAACAGAAATGCAAGGATGAAGTGGTTTGCTGAAGACCCACAGCCAGGAGATGGCAGAGCTGAGGTCCATGCCCAGGCAGGACAGGTCCCTGGTCTACACACACTCTCACCACCATAGCAGGTGGCTTTTATAGCACATAGGCATTAAAAAACACAATCCAATGAACACGAATTTTGTATTTTTTTCCTTTACATGTTTATTTTAAATATAGAGATCAAACACTAAATATAAAAAGAAAATATTAGGAAATTTTAGATTCATGTTGTTCTTTAAGCTGCTATAAATGAGACTATTTTTCTTACTATAATGTCTGGAAGGTTTATTCAGGTTGTCATATATTACGGGATTTCCTTCTTTTTGAAAGCTGAATAATATTCCATTGTGTGTATTTACTAAATATTGCACGACTCCCACTTATATGGGGTATCTAAAATAATCAAACTCATGGAGTCAGAGAGTAGGATGGTGCTGGGGCTGGGAGATGGGGAACATGAGGAGCTATTATCTCACACTTAGCAACTTTCAGATATGCAAGATGAATGAGTTCTAGAGACCTGCTGTGTAAATTTGTGCCTATAGTTGACAATACTGCAATGTACATTTGCTAAAAGGATAGATCTCATGTTAAATGCTCTTACACAATAAAATAAAAATTAGAAAATGAAACAGTTTTTCTATTAGTTTGGCTTTTCAGTTCCATTAATTATATTCTGTTTTAAATGAATTTAGCTATTGGTTTTCAAAAGTGTATTTAAATTATATGTCATTTACATTATGGATGCAATTTTTGTAAATATACTTTAATAGGTGAACAGTTCACATCAAGGCAAGAATCTTTACATAAGCAGTTATCTTTGGCAATAGGGGTGATACATAGAAACACAATTCTCGACTTTGGTGATGGATGTTCCCTCAGAAGACATCAGTCTGGATTCTTCAGCATGCGCAGTAATGAACCATGACATTTGTATTGTGCTCATTTGGATGGACATGTAACATGAGTACAAATACTGTTTAATAATGGAATTTGATAGCAATTACTAAAAACAAAATATAGTAAACATAATGTTTTGTGATTCAACACAGCAACAAGAGGTTAAATAATGTTGATTTGTCGCTTTCTTGTTTTGCCCGATTACCTTTAGGCAATCTACTCAAGCACAAACATGGCAGATTCCATTCCACCATTCATCAAAAATTCATATGGCATCCACTGTGCTTCAAGAGTAAATGCTGTGTCCTTTTAAATGCTTTTCAAGATGCACAGTTCTACTTGGGCAACACAGGAAAATTTAAGGCAAGGTTTAGCACACTTTAATTTACATATTGTATGTAACTCTTAGTATATAAACTTCCTGGATTCATTCCGCATTCATTCAACAAACACCTGCTATGTACTGGCACTGTTCTAGGCAGTGAAGACATAACCCAAATAACACAAAATACTTGCTGTGACAGAGCTTACCTTGTTGTGGAGAAAACAGACAATAATTTAACAAATTGACAAATATATATTTTTTATATATGTATATATTTTATATACATGTATATATATATATATATATATATATATATATATATATATACACACACACACATACACACACCAAAAAAACCCACTAGAACCTCTGTAAGTTGACCACCCAAGGGACTACAACAAACTGGTCACTATACAGAGGTTGTCAACATAATGAACTAGGCCCACTGTGCTGATAGGTACATGTGGTGCATGTCTGGTCTCGGAAAATTAGGTCAACTTCAGGAGGTGGTCAACTATGGAGGTTCTATTATATATGCTACATGTATATATACCTAAAAAACCCACATACAATGGAGAGAAGAGCTATGAAGAAAAACAATGTTGGGTAAGGCAGACAGAAAGTGACAGGAATGCAGATATTGTTTAATATTTTGTGTCAGGGAAGGCCTAGCTGATAGGACATCACTGGTCTAGGGACTGGAGGAGATGAAGGAACAAGCCCTTGAGGTGGCATGAGCAGGTCCGGCGAGCCCAAAGGAGGTGTGAGGACAAGAAGGCTTGAGCAATACAGTAAAACCTCCATAATTGACCAGCTCCTTAATTGACCTACTTTCCATAGACTGGACATGCACCACATGTAGGTTTCAGTACAGCAGCCCTAGTTCCTTACGTTGACCACCACCATATGTCAACCAGTTTGTTACAGCCCCTTGAATGGTCAATTTACAGAGGTTCTACTATATTTGAAAATATAACAAGGATTCACCACGTGGAGTCTCACATTCCCTGTTCAGTCCCTTGAGTTTCATTCTGTGCAGAGGCATAATCTGACTTTGGTTACAACAGGATCACTCTCACTGTGTTGAAAAAAATCAACCCTGGTGGAGCAGAAGCAGGGGAGTGACGTGGAAGACAAGTGCAATAATTCAGGGAAGAGACGACGCTGCAGTTTAGACCTGAGGGACGGCTGTCGAGGAGTCTAACGTCGTCAAATTCTGGACATACTTCAAATCTGGAACCAACAGCATTTGCTGATGTGGAAAGTGAAAGAAAGATAGCCTAGGGTGACTCCGAGGTCACTGGCATGAGCACAAAGAGAGATACCGTTAGCTCCAGTGAGAAGGACAGAGAGGAACGCACGGGGGAGAGAACGGAGAGTTTGACGAGACGCCTTCACCCCTCCAAATGGAGACGTTCGGTGGGCAGCTGAATGTGAGTGTGGAGTTTAGGGCAGAAGCTACGGGAGATGCAAACTTGGGAGTCGTCTGTGATGGACGTGGGATGAGATCAACAGCACGGAGGGGAGGGTGGCTCACGACGGTCCACACAGAGATGTCAGGAGGATGAGGAGGAACAAGGCAGGAGACAGAAGCAGCAGCCAGCAGGGAAGGAAGGCAGCAGAGGAGCTGTGCTCTGGAAGCCAAAGGAAGAGAGACTTCCATTCACCCTCCCTCGACATGATCTATGTGTTTATGATTTAACAAAAATAAATAAATAAATAAAAAGAAATTATTTCCGGAGGACACAGTGATCAACAGTGTTAAGTGCTGTCATTGTCAGATCAAATTAGATAAGACGGAGAAATGAGCCCATGTAAGAAATGATCTCATATAAGATATTTAAGTGAATGTCTGGTTTCCGTTAAAAAAATCATATTAAAAATTATTTTTTAAAAAATTAAAAAATTGAAAAATTAAATGAGCAAAAAAATCTGGAGGAGATAGTGGTTACAAAAATTATAAAGCTGGGGCATGACCAGGAAGTGGAATATAAAGAAAAGGCAACTTGGGAATTCTGAGCAACAGCTTTTCAGCAGGGTAGATCAGAAGCAGAGAACAAGATAGAAAATGTTCATTTCCATAGCTCAGTCGTGGTGCCAGAATTTCTCTGCAGGAAGAACTTGGGTCAGCATTCTGATTGGAAGAAGGCAGGTAGGCAACTAGCGTTAAAGTTGTATTTTACATTACATTAAAAAAAAAAAAAATCATGGTCCTTGTTTTTCAAAGAATTGAAGATAGGGAGGATTAGAAACTCCCTCTAACATCCTCTTTGAGCCACCACTGCCCAGACTCACGGGCTGCCACATACGGATGTTACCCTTGTGCAGAGCTGCCTAATAGGGGAGATGGGGTCTAAAATTCACCCACCAAACCATTTCCCAGACCTCACAACTATGCCTTTTTCTATTTTGCATATATGTTAGTGGTACCCTACATCAATGCAATGGAAACTAATTTTTCATCTCCTACAGGTATTAACTATATTTATAAATTAAATTCTTAGGAGAAAAGTTGCTACCACTCACTTCTCCAACTGAAAATTCTTTGGAATACGTAAAGTGTTTTTTAAAGGTGAGCTATCCTCATTTTCATGTCCATGGCACTTATCAGTGTGAACACCTCCAAAGTCACTTCCCTCATACTGTTAAAACATGTCTATGGTTGAGAACAACAAAGCCATAAATGAAATCAGACTTCAGTGAAATTTCACATGCCTTCTTTGGAACCAAGCGACTGATACTCGCTTGTGTCTGAACTCTGCAGTCCTGGTTTGAAAATCCTGATTCATGGCTTGCGGAGGTCAGAATGTTCCTATAATTCTGGCTTTGTTGGCTCCCTCTGGTGGATAGATTGTAGGAACATTAATTTTGGTTGCTGTTTAACAAAAAGTGTCAGGATTTGAAGCCTTGAGGACTTTGCATATACAGAGTGAGTAACAGGACATTTCCTGTAATAATGTGCTAAGCAGATTTTGGGAGAAGAAGTTGGGATTTTGGGAGAAGTTGAGAAGTACCAAGAAAGTCAGGGCAGCTGGGGTGATCTTGTAAACATGTGGCAGAGGGAGTCACTTCTCTGTGTATTGAGGTATAACACGCATGTAACTAAGTGCACAAATTTAAGATTACAGATTTATAATATGGGTCTGATACCCAGATCAAAACCATTTCCAGCACCTCAGGGTAAGACTTTTGAAGAACTGGTCTGCTTATTAGCACTTAGGTCTGCTTTATAGGAAAGAAAACAATATGCAGTTACAGAATTACTGTGAAGAATAATTTGTTAAATACATTGAGATGAAAAAATGTCAGGGCGTAGTAGCTTGACTCTAAGGTGGCGCACAGATAATTACTTTCCCAGCTTCCAAAGTGAATATTACTCATTTTTGTCCCTTTCCTTGGTTGTATTGGTCAGCCTGCACTCTCTGGGACAATTTTCCAATTCTATTCCCTCTCTTCAGTTCAAAACACATTGATTGTTGTGTGCTCAGGACTGTGGAGGCAGGAAGAAATAAGTTATTGTCCCTGCCCTCCAAGGACTAATAGACCAATTGAGTTTAAAGCAAAAATAGAAGATGGTGGCCGTAACCCAGTGTGTTCAGTGTGGCAATATTAGGAGCTCGCAGTACAGAGCACAGTTTGAGCATCTCCTCACATGAAACTCATTGCCATTACTTTTACTTGCATTGCTGATGAGGAGGAAATGAAAGCACAGAGGCAGGACATGTGCATGGGGACCAGACAGCTGATGGGTGGCTGCCAGGGTTTGGCTCCTGTGCACCAACTCCTTTCTCAAGTGTGCCATGTGTTGGAGGCGCCTGCGGGGCCCTGAGGAGCAGGAAGACCTTCGAGTATCTTGTCTGTTGAGCTGCCCAACCAGCAGGAACAGCCAGCACTACAGAAAAAACATGCCAGTCAGCATCTTTCCCTGACACAGCCTCAGTCCACCTCCCAACTTGCTGTCTCAAAGCTGCACTGAAAATCCAAAGGCATGTTTTACTTTCATGTGAAATATGCGTGTAGCATAGTGTTGGATTCCTCCAGAATTAACACTTCACTATTAACTGTAATGCCATGAATTTCTCCAAATCACAAGTAATCAGCAGAATGAGGTGTCAGGCATGTTTTTAAAAGTAATTTCCATTTAAGTTGCCAGTCGAACTGTCCACTAATAAGTGATTTTTATTTCAGTTTTGATTGCACAGTAGAAAACATTACCGTAACCTTGGGGAGTTCCAAATAGTTCAAAACAGATCAGTGCAGTGGTGCAAGATCTTGAAATCCCACCTGAGGGTGATGTTTGCCTCTCCCTCCTGTCGGAACTCTCCAGAGCTGGCAAAGACTCAGAACAAGGACAGCAGAGACTTTCGTCTTAATCACAAAGTCCTTGCTCCTCCAACAGGGGCGAAATATCTGACGACAACACTGTGATGTTTTTACACGTAGGCTACTCGGAGAAGGAGGGACAAATTCAACTTAAAATGAATTTTGTTTGCCAAAGGTTGGGTGCAGATGGGAATAGTAAGAGTATAGTAATTAGGAATGTGCTAACCGAAGTGACGCTCGACTTTTTCAAGCTGTCCTATATGACATCAGAGCTGTAAATATGAATTTTGTGTAGTCATTAAAAGAGAGAATAAAGGTGGGAACGCTGAGTCCCAGCAATAATCACGACTGCTCACCTCAAAGACTGAACCACAGGCCTCAGGAGCAGTGACACGTTGTGAGCAGTGATTTAGTTTCATCAACTTAATGTTATCAGACTGAGCTTTATTGAGGATATAGTCCTTTGTCCCTAATTTATAATTTTGTATAAATTATATATAAGAATTATAAGCATAAAAATGTATAGTTTGTGTATTTAGACATATGTTAAACAAAGAGATAAAAGATGTTACCATTGGAAGTCATAGAAAAACCCTGGGAGGATTTTCTCCTTCAAAGGGTGATCTGCTTGTTACTCAAGTTTCAGTATGACTGTGCTGTCACCCATGGGCCTACAGAGGGAGACAAACACGGGCGTTGCACACTGCAGGGGACAAAAGTGAAGAAATTATATGAGAACTTTTCTGAAATCATGACATTTTGTTTATCACTGTTTCTTCCACTCCTTGACACTTTTAAAAGCTGCTGCTCAGAAAGTCATTTTTTTGTCCTGCATTCCTTATTGGGACATTTCCTGATATCATTGCTAATTTTATAGAGTTGAGTTCACTGTTTATAGTTTACAGTTCCGTGGAGTGTGACAAATGCATAGAGAAATGTATCCATCACCCCAGTCCCATATGGGACAATTCCCTCATCCTGAAAATCACACCGTCCAGCACCTCTGTAGAAAACCGCTCCCCTTTCCATCAACCTTGGCAGTTATCGACCTGTTTTCTGTCCCTGCAGACGAGCCTTCTACATAATGTCATAAAGAGGTGACCAGACGGCATGTAGTCTTTTGAGTCTGGCTTCTTTCACTTACAAGATACATTTAGGATCCATCCATGCTGTGTGAATCAATAGCACATTCATTTTTATTGCTGAATAACAGCCCATTGAATGACTATATCACAATTCATTTTTCCATTACCCGATTGAAGGACATCTTGGTTGTTTCCAGTTTGGGATGACTGTGAATAATGTTGCTATACATTTTTCATGTGGGTTTTTGCATGAATGTAAGTTTTCAACTCATTCAGGTAAATACCTTAAAGTGGGATTTCTGGATTATGTGTTCAATGTATGTTTATAAGAAATTGCCATATTGTCTTCTAACCAGGTTGTACTTTTTTCCATGCTCAGTGGCAATGAGTGAGAGTCCCTGCAGCTCTGCATCTCACCAGAATTTGATGCTGTCAGGGTTTCTTTTAATTTTAGCAATTCTAATAGGCAAGTAGCACTGTCATGTAATGGTTTTCATTTTTGTTTTCCTGATATACAATGCTGAGCATTGTATGTGTTTACTTGATATCTTCTTTGGTAAAATATCTATTCAGATCTTTGCCCATTTTCATAAATCGGGTTGTTTCTTTCCTTATTGTTGAGTTTGAATATGTTTTCATACCTAAGTACTTAACTTTTTCAATGCAATTGTAAATGATATTACTTTTTAATATCAAATGCCAATTATTTACGTCTAGAATGCAGAAATATTATTGGATTTTATATATTGACATTTTTAAACTTACTAATTCTAGAAATGTTTTGTAGATTTTTGGAGCTGTCTACAGTGACAACTATGTTGCCTTCAAATAAAGACAATGTAACTTTTTCCTTTCAAATCTGTAAGCCATTTATTTCTTTTTCTTGGCTTATTTCCCTGGCTATGATTTCCAATATGATGTTGAATATTAACAAGTTCTTTGCCTTGTTCTTTCATAACAAGGATGGCTTTACTTCTGGCTTCAAATACCATGTTTTTCATTTTCATCCAAGACTTCCTCAGAATGGCCTTTACTGTACACATCTCTACCAGCATTCTGTTCATGACCACTTGCATAACCTCGAAGAAGACTGAGGCTTTCGCTACAGGGCTCCTCTTCTTCTGAGCCCTCATCAGAATCTCCCTTAATGCTTCCTTCACAGCAATACAGCCTTTCTCTAGTATCCACTTCAACGCTGTTCCAACCTCTACCCACTTCCAAAGTCACTTCCACATATTTAGGTATTTATTATAGCAATATAGTACCAATTTCTGTCTTGATCTGTTTTGTGCTGCTGTAATAAAATACCACAGCCTGGGTAACTTATAAAAACCAGGCACTTATTTTTCACAGTTCTAGAGGCTGGAAAATCCAAGATCTTTTTGGGGTCCTAAGGTGGCTCCACATGAACCCTCGTCCCCTTCTGGAACAAAAGACCACAAAGGGGACAGCACCCATGGCTCAAAGGAGTAGGGCGCCAGCCCCATATGCCAGAGGTGGTGGGTTCAAACCCAGTCCCGGCCAAAAAAAAAACAAAGGGCCTAGCTAGCCCTGCCCCAAAACTTGCTGCCCAAAGACCCTAGCCCACCAGAATCCTCCCTCAAGCAGTGGAATTTTTCCACTCCCTGTGGGCCCTGTGTAAAGAGGTCTCCAACCACCCTCTGGGCAGACACCATCTTTGGCCCTGCCCAGGAGGGTCTCTATCCTTTTCAATAAATCTGGCCTAAACTTCTCCACTCCCCTGTCTCGTCTGTTGGCACACATGCCACCAACCTTTCAAGATCAACATGCTGGCATCTGGTGAGGGCTTCTTGATATGTCCTCACATGCAAATGGCATAGGGCAGACCCATTCCCCCATCCCTTTTTACAGCAGCATTCATTTTTCCACAAGGGCAGAGACCTCAATACTGAACACCCCCTTTTAGACTCCACCTCTCAACATGGTTTCATAGGAGATGAAGTTTTCAACACATGAATTTGGGGGACTCATTCAGACCATAACAATCTCTGTCATGAAAAATTCTCAACAATTATTTCTGAGATATTTCTGCTCTATGAGTCATAGCTACTTTATATTTTCTGTCTGATGAATCTAACATATGTCTGAGACTGGTTCTGATTATTGCTTGGTCTTTCTGGACTATGTTGTGTTTTTTGTTGTTGTTATTGTTGTTGTTGTTTACCTTTTTGTGTACCTTGTGATTTTTTTTTATTGAAAGGTGAACATGGTATGTAGGGCTAGAGATACTAAGTAAATATTTTTCTATGCTTGGAAATGAGTGTGCCTGTCCTTCTGCTAAGTCTTTAATGGAAGAATTTGTGTTGATTTCGTCTAGAAGTGGACTGGGACTCTGTTATACATTTTTCTAGGGTTACTTTTAATCTCCTCTAGTGATATTTTCTTTTTTTCTCTCCTCTTGGTTTTGTGTCGTCTCTTCTCTCTCTCCAGAGAGAGACTACATCTTATGGCTTTCCAAACTGGATTGCCCTGAAACCTTTGTTAGCGTGGTGCCAGGAAGAGGGGAGAAGGATGACCTCTTAGGTGCATACAAAGCCTCGGTCTTACGAAGACACAGGACACGTGGCTCTCAATTTCTCCTGCCCTTCCCCCAGCTGTCGTGCTGGCCTAGCAAGTGTCCTGCCCCCCTGCTGTGGGTGGAGCCCCCCTTTCCCTCTCCTAGCTGTAGTCACTTTCCACTGGTGCCTTCTGAGTACAGTTTTTACCCCTCCCCTCTGGAGATGAAGGTTTTGTTGGGTAGGGAAGATACCCGAGATGTATCAGGTGACGTGGGGCAGTGCCACTGCTCCTCATCTCTAGCTGGCACCTTGCAGGACATCGTCTTCCCCATCTTCCCTGTGAGTACCTCCTGCTCTTGGAGGGAAAAACTACAAGAGAGTGTGAACCCTCCTATGTCTGCAGCCTCTGGGATTTCACACTCTCATGCTGCCTCACACTTGGCCTTTAGCAATTCATTTCTGGCTTAATCTTCTTACCAGTTTTTACAGCATTTGGCAACATCTGTCCTAGGTAAGCATTTGCTTGAATCCTGCATCTCCCTGCAGGCCCTGCTCCTCCTCTTGGTTTTAAGTTAGTTGTTTGCCTATAACATCAGTCCTCCATAGCTTTAAGAAAGTTGTAAATTTTGCAGTTTATTTAGCTTTTTCCTTATTTTAAGGACAGGAGCAATGCTCTTTCTAGCTCTTAAATCTCTGGTCTTTGATCAGAACCATTATTTACATTTGAAATTTTACATTTCACCACATTAACTTGATTTTGAACATTTTAGAGCATCTTTGCAAGAGCCCAAAAACATCTTTCTAGGTTTATTTGGAAACTGTAACTGAGAATCACAAGCAATGAGGGTATAAAAATGTGAAAAAGCAGTATTTTGGAACACTAATTTATCTTTTTTCTTCTTTGCATGTTTCTCTCACTCAAACTTGGAGCTGGTTCTGAGTTTCATGTGGGCTCAAGGGAGGTATGTGTTGGGACAGAAAATAGAATTAAACTTATAAGAATTTCTGGGTTTTGTTTCCAGAAGCCTGAGCCCACAGTAGAACTTAGGGAGTTTGCGAACAAAAAGAAAAATAAGAGGTTTTGTTAGAAGAAGCAAAAAGGCTAACAGGAAGAAAAGGAACCTTCCTAGAGTAGAGATAAGGTCTCTGCACCAGACCTTGAGGTCAGGGGAGCCCTTGGAATAGAGCAGGAAGGAGGCTGCAAGATGACAGGGAAGAATGTGTCACTCAGGACCCTAAGCCATCTTACAGAGATTCCTCTGTCTCGATTGTGGCTTGGAGCATCAAAATGCCAACAGTCCTGAAAATCTCCTCGGACTGAGGCCTGTGGAAGTCTTCATGGAAACCTGTGGGGCAGCAAAAAAACACCAAGCCCTCCACAGAAACCGTCATGCTGCAGAACACTGACACGGCCTTGAGACGAGAGGGGAGGCCCCACAAATGTCTGAGATTATATTTTCTCATAAGCCTGGGAAGATCAAGACTAAAAGTCAACTTCGGTTGATTCCTGGAAAATAAAGAGATTTTAATTCTGTTTATATTCTTTAATTGTGGACTAAGAATCATACCTGCTACAAAAATAATCCATTACCAGAAACCTAGTTATCACTGTTTCTTTGGAAATGTCTTAGATTGTAGTGACTCAAGATTTTTTTCCACACATCTGCATCTGAGGGTTTCCACCTGCCTTGATTGCAATGAATCCTCCTAGGGAAGGGTGCAGTGGTCTCAGCAGCAGGAAATGGCACCTTCACCTCCTGCAGGAGACCCTGAAAGCTCTTTCCCCACACACTCACTCCCTCCCTGAGAATCGGGGATGGCCTTTGTCTTGCTCTATGTGCGTGCTTTTCAATCATAACATTAAAACAAGGGCATGGTTCAACTCATAAGTAAAAGGTGTGTTCTCATAAAGGTGCGTGTAAAGCAAATCTATGTGAAAACGTAGAGTGCTATCTTCATAGGTTGAAATAATTACTGTTATTTTCTTTGCAGGCAAATAAAGAACAGGAGTATTTGTGCATCTGTGGCTGGGAGAGAAAAAAAATCCCTGGATTTCCTTCTTGGAAGTGGTTATTGACTAGGAAAACTGTCCTCCTTGTGGCCAGGCCTCCTACTGAGGTTGTAAGAAGGATCAAGTGACACTCACGTAAATATCTAAATGAAAATGTCTCCAAAGTGAACAGTTGAGAGAATTACTGCCATTCTCCCATTCAGCTTCAGTTGACTGAGCCTCTGGTGCCGGCATAGTGAACGAGAAGTCCTTGATATCATTATACCAAGGGCGTGTATTTTTGCTAGTGTTTCTGCCAGTGAGACCTCAACTGGGTGCTGGGACATCATGTATTTCATTTCCCAGAGCTTCTGTCTGGTTCTACCGGGGAGAAACACAGGTAGAGACCCGGTCGTGGGACTTGTTTTCTTATTTTTGGAAATGTATCACCGTCGCAAAAGACTACAGCAACCTGATACTTTAAAACTGCTGCACACGTTGGACCTATTTCTCTCACCTAATAAAATCGTATCAGAGCTCGTCTTCCCTCCCATGGGTTGTAAGGGGGGGGGGGGGGAGGAAGCCTGAAGCCTGGGAACTCTTGGAAATTAAAGCAAAAGGCAAGAACCAAGTAAATGTAGAAACTTCTGAAAATCTGGGTTAGAGTGTTCAAAGAGCAGGCTGAGAGAGGAAGATTATCCCTTGCGATTTTCTCAGTAGTCCCCTGGTTCCAATAGACAGTGTGGTGCTCACTGGAGGCTATTGCTGAAAGGCTTAGGAACTGCCCACGTGCTCAGCCACTCAGACCTGTTAGAAGAAGAAATTCCTGGGAACAGAAAATATCCCATCAACTGGATAAAATGCGGTTTTGAGAGTTTTCTCCTACCACAGCACACTGGTTAAGAAGTCAAACTCTGGAGCTAAAACTGAGTTTGAATTCCAATTCTATGAGTTACTAGCTGGGTGATCTCTGGTCAGTACTAAAATATAAAAAAGGAATAAGATTAATGCCTATCTCAGAGAGCTGTTGTAGGTAATGTACATTCAGTGCAGAGCCTATAGAACAGCACAATAAGTGTCAGATACTATTAGCCATCCCCTTTCCTTTTAAAATATCTAAGCTACAGTCCTCTACTTTGTACTGTTCCTCAGAGGTCACTTTCCAGAATGAACCCCCTTGAAAAGGAATGTCTTGGATGTACAAGGGAAGAGCAGTGATTTGCATTTTTGTTATTTCACATACTGCAGAGAAAAAATATAAAATTCTTTTCAGGGGACTTGTTGAGGTCAGAGAACCAGATCCTTCCAGTGGGGGTCCTAACATACTATGGGGACACCGAATTGCTCCTTAGTCCTCAGATTCTTGACAGAGAGTGTGACCCATTGTTGGTTCAGCTAACAATGAGTTCGAGGGACTGAGCCCCATTTGGCGGGTTGCGATGATTGTGAGAATAACCCAGAGAATAGTGAAAGGGTAGGGAACCATCTCGGCCGCCACACGGCTGCACTTCACAGGGAACTGGAGCGTCCTTCACGGCTGTCCAGGCTCTCAGGTCCCGGTCATCTCGTTGATCTCTGAGGCCACCTTCTCTTTATTCCCGATGCTGGTGTGTCACTGAGCACTGGGCCAGCTTCTCTGTCACCATCTCCACCTGCTGCTCTTGCTTCCCTCTCTCCTTGAGGTGCGTACAAGAGAGAGAATCTACCTTGTTATCTTGTTATCTTCCTATTATGGGGGTGACGTCTCATTCATGGAAAGCACTGGACATAGAAAGCTCCCCAAAGGACGTAAAAGATGGGACTTGATTTTTCCGTGAAATGCTGACGTTAGTACCTTTGCTCTTGGCTTTACTTTGTAAATTACTTGAATTTAATGGTTGTGTCCCAGGACACTAACTTAGGCTCTTGGCCCTGAGACTTCTATCTCTTAGGTGCAGGTGGAAGATTTGCAAAAAAAGAGATGGATTTTCTGTTATTATTCTGCATACTAGTTCATATGCTAAGTTTAAAATCTATATTTCTAGTCTAATAACTTTTTGCTTGCAGGTTAGTGACTATTAATTCTTTTGTCTAGTAGAAGTTCAACAATTTACAACAAATGCCTGGAATGACGTGGTGATTTCCTGGCATGGAGGGTTTGACCGACTCGGAGAGTTTCTGTAAGGAGTTTCTCACCTGAGCGATCCATCTGACAATAGGAATAGAACCCAAATGACCATTATTTATTATGTCACCTTTACTCAATTAATACATAAAATGTCATCCCACTTTTGCAGAAAATTCACATGAAGGCTGATGTGACTTTCAAATAAATGGCTTTCTTCGTTGATAGTCCATAAGTTGCAAAATTCCTACATGGGGTAATGGCCAGAACTTTGATTTTTTTTTTTTTTTTGCAGTTTTTTTGGCCAGTGCCAGGTTTAAACCCACCACCTCCATATACGGGGCCAGTGCCCTACTCCTTTGACCCACAAGTGCCACCCCCAGTACTTTGGATTTTTAAAAGAAATCAGCAAAGACACAGTCTCTTCTGTCGTAGTAGTAATCACAAGTTTATGAGATAAGACAACAAAAATTCCCAGACTTAAAGGTAATTTTACTCCAAACTACTAATTAAATATATAATCCTGTAGTCACATATGTAAATCTGGGTCTCCTTTTACTGTCAGTGACCCTAGTTCAAACACTAGGGTATTTTTAGTTCCACTTTTTCCTTTTTACCAAGCTTGATCAGTGAACAAGAAAGTCTTATCAATCATCTACTAGTTGGAACGCATGGAGCTTTTGAACCACACAGCTCATTTCAAAATTAGAAATGTCCCCACTGAGGGGCCTGTGTCAAGGCTTTCAGGAGGCAGTTGTCACTAGATCTTATCTGACATATGTCTTTGGGTAAAAGCAGCTATGAAATGTTCCTTGAGATGATGTGGGTGGAGAAAGTAAAAGAAACAGTATTTCTATATTTTAACAAGTAACTCACAATTCATATTTGGTAGAAAGCTAAATAGCTGTTTCTCACAGTGTTCCTCTCACTTCAAGTGCTTCTCCTAAAATGTTTGCAAAACAAAATTATTTTAAAAGTAACATATAGGTCCCCATTGACACATTTTAAAGATGCCTCCTTAAGGGAAACTTTTTGGTGGCAGAAAAAGATTGTCTTCCTACTAATAGTAATTGCTAATAATAACGTTTTGAGGGCTTACTACTAGCCAGCCATTGTTTAAAGATCGTCACACAGTTTTCTCATTTTATTTCTCACAATGATCCCATGAGGTATTGTCCCAATTTTCCAGATAAGAAATCTAAGGAAGGTTGGGCATGGCAGCTCACACCTGTAATCCTAGCACTCTGGGAGGCTGAGGTGGGCTGATCCCTTGAGCTCAGTGGTTTAAGACCAGCCTGAGCAAGAGTGAGACTCCATCTGTACTAAAAAAACAGAAAAATTAGCCAAGTGTTATAGTGGGTGCCTATAGTCTCAGCTACTTGGGAAGGTGAGGCAAGAAGATAACTTGAGCCCAGGAGTTTGAGTTTGCTGTGAGCTGTGATGCCAAGGCACACAGGTGACAGAGTGAGACTCGGTCTCAAAGGAAAACAAAAATCTAAGGGAAAAATAATTTAAGTAGCCAGTCTAAGGTCTCCTGGTTAGGGCAGAGAAAATAGGAACTCAAGCTGTCTGATCCTGAACCAGTCCCTCTCCCATGCCTCCATGCTGCCCCCCAACACACATTCAGGTTCATCTGAAGGGAGCAGTTTCCTCGTCTGTCAGGTATCAAGATAAATGTACAGTGTAAGTTGGATCATGGAGCTTGGGTTCTCCCCCTTCACCCTTGACGTTATCCCAAGAACTTCTCTAGGATGACCCTACCATTTTTCTTGGCTTTAGGGGATGATTAGGAAATGTTAATTGCATGACATAGATTCACTCATTATAAGGGGTTATGAGTTAATGTGCTTCCTCCCTAGGGGTATTTACAGAATTGGTAGTTGAATATTAGTTTAATTGAGTTGAATGCAGATATTATGGTTTCATAAGTGTTACTGAGAAACAGTTGAAAAAATCAGACAACTGAAGGTAAAATCTGTTTTATTAGGGATAAAGCTGGATTGAAGAGTGGGACTTAATTGTGGCCACAGTCAGAAACTCTCATGTTTTTTTCCAAGCCTAAAACTTGGCTCATCTCACGCTGTGGAGGGCTGGCTCTGCAGAACTTACGAACAGCAGAACAGCTGTGTCCGCTGCATCAACTGCGTTCATCCACTGGGGCAAAATGAGAGCTGGGCTTTTAGACCTGACGCCGCCATGATGGCCATCCACAAGGCGGGAAGGGAATAAAGCACACCCAGCCTCAGAAAGGGTGGTCCAACAAGGCCAGGAAAGAAGGCGCTGAGTTTCTCACGCTCAGTCCTTCCCACTTCAGCAAGCAGATAAGTGACAACTTGTCTCACAGGGAAAAGGGAATAGGGCTGGGAGAAGAGCTGCAGCTACTTTTCCCAATGCTTTCAAAAGAGTGAAAGCTCCCAACTTATGGCCTGAAGCAGGGAAGGTTCCCCCCAGTGCCAGATATTCACATTCTCTGAGCTACGGATGTCCATCTTTTTTCTATTCTGCCACACATTGGAAAAAGAAGTTACCTTGAGACACTCACTGAATACACAAACACTAACAAAAACTGATGAGCAAAAGAAAAGTTCTGTGTGTAATATGCGTGGATATCTGACACCACAGATAAGCAACACAGTCCTCAGATAATCCACTTGGGGCCTGCAAGCTGCAGGTTGGACACCCTTTGACTGGTTCTACTAATAGAAGAGAGATACAGATATATGACACGTGAAGTGAAAGTTCCCAAAGGGTTTATGGTTCTTTGGAATTTATTTAAGATTTGACCATCACCCTATGAAAGAGGATCTGGGATGCACCCTTAAGGGTGTCCTAACAATATTGCCGTCTCAAGAAAAGCTGGGTACTTCCCCTCAGAAGTAGCATCAGCCTGTCTGAAATATGGAAGCATCATATTAAGAAGCCTTTGATTGATATTGTATTATTTCCAGCACTATGGGATTTTAATAATGGAGAAACTCAACTAGTTGAAGATCAATCTGATTTGATTTTTCATGTGGCAAAGATGAAAAATAATTAACACATAAGAATTGATAGCTATTCCCTTCCCTGCATTCTAAGGAAGGTTGTTGTCTCAGTTGACCGGTTCCTATGCTTTTGGTGCACTGGTCAAAGAAATGGGTAGAAAAGAGAATTGGGAGAAAATAAAGAGAGGTTAACTTGATTTCCATAGGAAAGGGTATAAAGCCACCTAAGAAAGCAAAGAAACCATCCTTGACTCAGGAAGGACAACCAGAGGGAAGGGGGAGGGGAAGAAGGACAGAAGGGAGTGACAAGGGAGGCTGGAGATTGGATTTTTTTTGGCCAGTTTTTCCAAATTTAACATCACCCCTGGGTGATTCTAATTTGAGGTCAAGTTGAAAATCACTGTTTTAGAATGAGGGATGTCCAAGTGGCATCCCCAAAACAAAAGCACACTTGATAGACTGGAGATTTGAAAAGAGAGGACAGAAATGTGAGTAGCTGCCATGAGCCGTGGGTACCTGCAGGAGGGAGGAATGGAGATGTGGATTTGTAGCAAGTTTGGAAGGGCACTTCTGAGTAACTCTTCCTTCTCCCTACTCAGGGAAAGCATCAATAAAGATCTGCATCATTTGGCAACGTACATTATTCGGAGGTAACGGGCTTCAAGGAATGGCAAAGTAGCACAGGCTTATTTGGATAGATCTATCTGAATCCTTCTAGAAATGAGCCTTCCTGTGGGTGCTGTGCTTATCCACAAAGCACAAAGTGGGGACTGTAAAAGAATGTGCCTGTGAGGTGGCCAGAGAGTAGGGTGTGACAAGGGCTCAAAGAAAGAGTGGGGACAAGGATACATGAGCAGGTGGCTCTGAAGTCAGCGACCCAAGGTGCAATGGCCTCTCCAGCCCTTCTTCACCAACACACTTCCAATGCCCCGGCTAACACTTGTGGTGAGTCTTTGGGTCTTCCCTTCTGAAGTTCTGCTGGAGAATGGTCTGCTGGTGAGGTGAGGTGAGGTGGCAACTGCTGGGCGCAGAAAGTCACCACCCGAGATTCACAAGCACAGAGGTCCAGGGCGAGCAGAGTGCTGTATGAGTCTTCACCTGCTTGGCTTCAGTTTCCTCACCTGTGAAACAGCAGACTTGGGAAGACAACATCAGAGACCCCTTCCAGCCCTCACAATGAAGCCTTTCCAGGCCCTTGCTCCTGACCACAGCCATTTTGTCCCGCCCCAGGGGCCTGCCAGCCACGATTCCCCACTCAGATGTTTTTTCTACTCATATCGTCACCTATCCAAGGAGGCCTAACTGGGACTGTATAAGCACAGTGGGGCCATGGCCAGTGCATCAAAGTGTTCTGCTCCCGAATTGTGAGCTCCAGGCTGGCTAAAGGAGAGAGAGGGGCTCTCACCAGTGACCCAAGTGCTCTGGGAACCATGCTTTTCTCTCCCCTCCCCGGCCACCCTGCATGCACACACGCCTCATGCACACACAGACACGCCCACACACAGACACGCCCACACAGACTCAAGCACACAGAATGAGACAGCAGAGCTTGTCTCTGCAGTGCAGACAGCTTGCACAGCAGGAGGAGGCAGCTTTGTTTTTCTCCAGACGTTTCTCAGAGCTACTGAAACAGCAACCGGATAAATATAGGAGGATGACGCATCACTGCAAGTGGCTGTGTGTGCATGAGTGTGAGAGCGTGAGTGTGCATGCCCAGACAAGCAGGCAAGCTGCAGTCTGCCACGTGGCTCTCAACCTCCAAGAAATGACACTCAGGCTCCTAGAGCCAGAGAATCTGAACACAACTTGGTGTCATCACAGAAGCCTGGCAGGAGGGTGACATGAGGCCGTGAGTGCAGTCATGCCCTTGAATCCTTGGAGCGTTCTTGGAGGTCACCCTCTGGCTGCCCTTGGCTATATATAGTTGTGCTTTCTCTAGGGCACATACAATCTTTCTGAATGAAATACCAGAAATCCTCCCAGACACAGGGAAAACATCAACTAAGTGGCATTTGAAGGTCCTAGAAGATGAGCGGAGGAGACAGAGCAGGTGTTTTGTTTATTGTGAAAGGCAAACGCTGATTTGGAAGGTTTCGAGGTAGGGTACCTGGGCCAAATGCAGCACTGCCAATTTTTAATTACCAGCACAATTAGCAGCCTGGCTTAACAACAAGCCCATTTTGTCAAGCCCTGTTTAGGAATCAGTGAATTGTAGCAATAGCAGCAAACAGATGAACAACAGTCATCACATCCACTGCCTGAAGCCATGCTCTGCCGGCCTGGTCCTGAGCTTACCACCTCCCTGCTGCCTGAAAATGCCTGACATCCTCTCCTGGGCTCCAACCAAGTCGGCATAAGGGTAGGAGTCATGTCTGTGTAAGGCCTTCGACTCTGTGCTCTCAATCTGCATTGAGGGAACAATATGAAATCAATGCACTATGCACCAACATTAACTTCTGGGGATAAAATACAACAGAATCTCTCTGTCCTCTCACTATCCTCCCTCATCATGGCCACCACTTGAAAGAATTTTGAACTATTTAACGTAGAGGCAAATGGCCCCTAATGTTTACCAAGTAGCATTTCCTTGCAGAAAAAATTTGGATCGGAGACCAGATATCCAGGCCGTGTCCACCAGGCCTAGGCAGGCTTTGGCGGAGTTTCCTTGATAGGACTTGTGTGTGGTTGAATCTGCTACTCAAATCAAACCTAAGAGATTTAGGTCAAGACTGTTCCTCTGGGATGTGTGTGATCTCTGAGGATCATGAGGGGTCTAGAAACAACAACAGAGGACGTTTGTGAGGAAAGGGAGGCCACAGACGCTTCTGGAGCACAAGGCTTTGTCTCTAGGACTGAATCAGAGAAGCACAAACCACAGACTTGGACCAGCCCCCACCGAGCTTCTACTGAGCCACTAGCTCTCTCACTCCTGGTCAAGACAGGTGACGACTGACTCTTCACCAGAGCTAAACTTAGGGCAGTCCTAATGGAAGGCACTTCAGACTCTGCAAGGAGATCTAGGCAACTCCCCACTCCACAGCCACTCTGATTTTAGCAGAGAACACTCTGCTGGAAGACCAGCAGTGGGCTGAGCAGGGTCAGTACAGAGTCACTGTCTTCATCCGTTGGGCTACTATAACAAAACACCTTAGTCTAGGTAATTTGTAAGCAGCAGAAATGTACTGCTTACTGTTCTGGAAGCAGGGAAGTCCAAGGCCAAGGTGCTGGCAGATTTGATGTCTGGTGAGGACCTACTCTATGTTTCAAAGATGTTGCCTTCTTGCTGCATCCTCACATGGTGGGAAAGATGAACAACCTCTCTCGGGCCTTTTTTTAAGGGTATCAACCTCGCTGATCACCTCCAAGGCCCCACCTCTTCGTACTACCTCGTTGGGGATTAGGTTTTGACCTGTGAGTTTGGGAGGACCACAAACATCCAGACCATGGCAGTCACTCAGGTCTTACCCCCAAATATTGCAGCACTTGCTGCCCGATTCCCCCATAATAAATCTATTTGCTGGAGACAAACCTGGCTTTTCGTTGAGAATCATCTGAGAATACCGCACAAGAGAATGCCAGTCACACACCCCCTCTATCCCTGCTCACACCCACAAATTAAACCTCCTGGAGGTCCTGACCATCTGCTGTCTAGTTAGGTTAAGACAAAGGGAAGTCTGAGCAGGAGGTTGGAAGGCAGGAGAAGAAATGAAATTGTACTCCCTGCCCTCTGTCTCTGTCTGTGCTGGTGTCAACGGCAGTGTCCACATTTCCTCTGTGGACCTAGTGGGCTCCAGTGTCCTCTGGTGCTCAGGGCTCTGCTCCTTGATTCCTGTGGCTCTCACTGTTGCTAATCTCTGCCTCCACATCTGTCAACTCTTCAGCTCAGCCATCTATTCATAGCTGATTCCTCTGTTCATTGCCTTTATCGAACCACCAGACTTGGGCTGTTTTCTTGTCCATCCTGACTTATTCATAAGTTAGCACATAAAACAATGTAAGTGAGCTTAATGACTTTGTTTTTTTCCACAAAACCCCACAGTAGTAGAGGGGTCCCAGGAAGCTCAGGGAAGAATTCAGAAAGGAAGGAAAAGGTGACTTTCCCCCAGGCCTTCTCTGCCCAGAAAAGGCTCCTCTACTCAGGTGACACGTGGAGAGCATGAGCAGGCCCCCCTCTCACCATCCTGACCTGATGCTCTCTGGCTTTACACTATGGGATCTCTGTCCCCGCTGAAATCCCATGGCTGGCATCCACAATTTGTGAGTTCCCAATTGCAGATTTTTGCATACCCATCCTCTTCCTTACAATAGTGTCTCCACTACTCACATCTCTGTCTTGTGGCTCTTCCTCCTTTGCAAACCTACTTAAAGCCTGAAATCTAAGCTCTGTTAATGGTTACATGGCCTTTCAGCCAGTTATAGATGCAGCCTGAGCTTGAATGCTCTTGCACACTTTTTGTTCTTGTAGTTGTAATCACATGTGCTTTCCTACTGAGCTGACAGAATTTTAAGGTCTATGCAGATAAGAGAACATGTCTACTATTTCCCTTGCTGCATCTCCTACCCTTCCCCCCCAAAATTACAGCATCTAAAACTGCTCTAGTATGTCTAACGAATATTGATATGCAATCTAAACAAAATCCCTCTGCTAAGAAGATGAGGCTTAGAATTATTTGCCAGGCCAGCATGCTTTCTGTGGGAAAAAGCTGGTCTGAAAACCCTCAGACCTCCCCTTACTTTGGCAGAGTATCCCCAGCAGGATGCAGTCTCTGGGCACCTGGTTTGCTCAATCATTATTTTTATTGCTCCCTGGGCCTTCTGTGTTTAAACTTACATCTGCAATGCAGTTGTTTTCCCTCCGGCACGAATCTCCTGAAGGGGATTCTTGCTGATGGCATCTGTGGCAGAGTCAAGCTCATGCCTGAAGAGATAAATTATTTATGGTGAATGGTGCCCTAATGGATGGTATGATCAATAATGCTTATAATAGCACAGCAGTGGACAAATCACAGAAAGGTTAGAACACCTGTCTACATCATTCTGAGAAGATAGGGCCCACCAGATAGCCAGAGGAGAAAAGGGGTACTTGTGATGTCAACCTCAAAATGGTTCTGGATCAGGAAGAAAGTACAGCATTTTTTTTATTTAAAGGGGTAAATCAATATCTAATCATGGAGATGCTGCTCATATACAACGCCCTCCCTCCCCCCAATATTATCCACTTCCCAAGACCTGCCTACTGCTCTAATCTAGCAAAGGGTCTCCCCGTGTTTCTGAGCCTTCGGCTCTACAGAGAACAAGCTGAATGTTTCCCTGTGTGCTGGTATATGGCCTGCATGCAAGTAATGAAGACATTAGTATCTGTTAGTAGAGTGTTAATCACTTTGCTGTAATGCTCGGCCCCAGTTCCTAGGCAACACCCAGTATCTCAACAGCCTTCTTTGTGCAAATGTGTGATCCCAAGCTTAAACTTTCTCAAGAGGCCACTTTTTTTCTTGCCTGCTGGAAAGCTCCTCTACAATGTCCAACAGAAATTTCAAAATAACATGTCCAGAACCAGTGGCATGATCTCTAAATTTTTCCTGCACCTTCTAGCTACTACCTCACTCTCCCTACGCCCTGTCGAAAAAAAAAAAAAAAAAAAAAAAAAAAAGAAAAAAGAAAAATCCTTGTGTTTCCTCTTGATCTACTGTCATCCTATCACCAACATTTTGCAGTTATCCATGCTCAGGCAGCACAGTCTTCCCAACCTCAGAATAAATGTTACCCCCTCCCTGAAGCCTCCCCTCAAGCATGGTACTTGGGTTTCTCCCACACTCTTTATGTCCTAGCTCAGCGGTTCTCAGCCTGTGGGTCACAACCCACAGGAACTGTATTAAAGGGTTGCAGCATTAGGAAGGTTGAGAACCACTGCTGTAGCTGATGCTATGGATTGTACATGTGTCACCTTTCAAACTATACGAGCAGCCCCTTTGGATAGGACTCACACCTTCATCATCTTTGGATATCCCAAAGAGGCTGTCACAGCACCACAGAACACTTTCCATCAGAGATCATTGACTAAATAATTGACTTAACCAATCTGTATGCAGGTAACAGAAGTGGCGCTGACAAGGCCCCTTTTCTTTATCACCTTTACCCCTGAAGTGCACAACAGGGAAGAGGGATCAGGGACTGAGCCACATCAGAGGAATTCTAGGGGGATAGCCCCAAACTCTGTTTCACTACACTGGGCTCCACTTTCCTTTTCTGGTGTTGCACCCACAGCTTCAGTTGGACTGAGGAATGTCTCAGTTTCTACAGGAGACATTCCCATAGAAAGAAGAGAGAATCCTGGGCTCTTCCAGGCTGATCTAGGTGTGGAGTAGCTCTGCCAGACAAGCCCAAGCCTCCCAAAGGCTATAAAGGAAAGAAACAGATGAGGATCTTGGTCACAGGCACTTACAAGTACAAGTATCAAGACAGTCAGGAGGTTTTCTAGTCACTCTGGGGCTCCAATAACCAACCTAGGTTGGGGGCAAGACCAGAGGGCCTAAAAGTCCACTTCCACACACTCACACAGGCTTTGTTTCATCTTTCTGAATTGGTCAGGTTGTCTTGGTAGGCCAGAGATAGTGAACAAAGAAGGACCAAATTATTTTTATTTGGAGACAAGAGTCTCGCTCTGTCACCCTGGGTAGAGTGCCATGGCATCATAGCTCGCAACAACCTCAAAATCTTGGGCTCAAGAGATCCTCTTGCCTCAGCCTCCTGAGTAGCTGGGACCACAGGCCTGTGCCACCACACCCAGCTAGTTTTCCTAATTTTAGTAGAGTAGAAATGGGGTCTCACCCCTGCTGAGGCTGGTCTTGAACTCCTAAGCTCAAGCAATCCACCCTCCTCAGCCTCCCAGAGTGCTAGGATTATAGGTGCGACCCACCATGTCTGGCCAACAAAATTATTTTTAGATTAAATTCATACAAATGTCCAGCCAGTAGCAGGACACTCCATAAAACAATAATTTCTATCAATTCTTTAATTGGTGCCATCCAAGATTCACTCTCAGATATAACTTTCAAGATAAAGCCTTTTTTTTTTTTTTCTTGGAAATAGGTCTTTATTAATCTGATGCAGAATATTTATCTTGTCTTTGTAGATCACAGTCTCTACTTGCCGTGTGTGGCAAGCATTTTCACCAGTTATCATACAAGCTCCTTCCTGTTGGGCTGTCACAGTATCCAGAGGCAGCATTTTCAAATACAGCAGAGGCTAGGCTACTCCTGCCTTCTAACTGAAGTCCTCTCAATGCTTGAATGGTGATATTGAACTCTTGTTGGTTGCCGGCGTGATTAGGTTGATCGAACACACGCATCCACTTGCCAGTTTTCCACTGTTTTTGTCCTCCTCCTGGGGTCCAGAAGTCCCTTGCTGGCTCCCTGTATCCTCAAAGGGATGATCATAGGCAGATCCCACCAGCCAGAGATGCCTAGAGGCTTGTCTCCCCAGACTCGCTGTACCCAGTTACAGGGAAGCTATTACTCTGCCGCCATCTTTAATCCCCAAGATAAAGCCTTTTTGCATAACCTCTCAGGAGAGCTTTCCTTCAAGCTCCAGGAGAGGGGGTATAATAGATTTGCAGGCAGTTTGTTGGTCTGGATTTCAAGACCCACATTACATGTAGTTCTAACATATGTGACAAAATCTCTCCTTGTATTTTATATTTTCTCTCTTGAGTGCAATTAGGTTTTCAAACACAAAATTGAGCTAATGTCATTGTTGAGCCTTTCATTTACTTTTTTTCTCTTATAAAGGAAATCGTCCTTAAATATATTTCACTGCCTGATTGCACACATAAGGACACATTTAAATACTCAATTGGGTAACTATGTCTACAATCTACTTTCATTACTGGCTTTCAGTACAATGCATGGATAGGAACACGTACTTTGATAACATTTTTGATATTCACTTTGGTCTCTTCAGTATGACATAAGCATTTCTTAGCTGATTTATTTTCTTCTTCCAATTTTAGCAAATCACCTGATTATCCTTAAGGACAACATCCCTTCTGGAGAAACTGTTCAGGATGACTTCAGAAGCAGAAATAGTGTCTGGCTTATTTTCAGTAAATTTTACCTAAGGATTTATATGAAGGGGAGGATAAAAGCCTAGGTTAATCAACTAAATTTACACAGTCTCACTTTGGTTCAGTGTTCATCCAAAAATCAAATCCATAATTCCTGATCATTCTTTCAATTCTATTCTTCTTTGAAGACAAGCACCTCCAAGCACCATATCCTCAATACTTTGTGGCAACAATGCTCTATTTTTCTATAAAATGTATCCCTGGGTTGATGGTAGGTCTTAAACAATAAATAAATCATTGTTGAGTCCATGAAAGAATGAAAAAAAAAAAACAGCTTGGCCTTCTATGGATAGGCGATGTAATGCTCTTATCTTGTTTTATAACCTGCAGAAAACCAGGTGATTCAAACCATTATTGAGAAATCAAAAACATGTTCTAGGTGCTTTTGGCAATTTGGCTTCTTTCAAGAAATATAAATCCTTAGAAAAAAATGATCATGTAATTCCATGGCAGGGAGACAGTGTATGGAAAAAATGCGTACTTTGAGTGCATCAAAGTTCAACTGTAACTGTTTGTAACTTCACACCTGAGACCCAGACTCTCATTTGATTTTCTGAGCTAGACAGGATTGGCCAAGTGTCTTACCAGAAGAAAGTTTTTAGAACCCCAACCTCCCTCCAGCACAAACAGTGTTGGGGATGGAGTTCTGGGAGTCACCCCAGTGTGGGTCCCTCTCAAGCCAGCATGGGCCCAATTGCCATCTCTGAGGTAAAAGCTATAATGAGGAGCCTCATCCTCTAGAATGAACAAAAGAGCTATGAAATTATATGCAGCAGTGAAGAGTTTGTTGAAATTAATACTTGTGAAGCCTATTAGTGTAAGTATCAGAGGGAAGAGACTTTCAAATTTCATATACTCCCTTCCCCTTGATTAAATAGAGATGAATTGATGATAATTTTTTACTTAAAAGGCCCTGAGAAAGAAATTCTAAAACCTTGCTGTTTTAGAACTTATTAGAAGTAAAAATGAAAGAACTAAGTTATTTTGACTGTACATTTTTCATCAGATGCATTCGTCCTGGCCACCCATATCTTCAGCCATGCCCCTCTGAAAATCCTAGGTTAGCTCTCTGTCATTCTCTACCTGTCCCTTGGGTGACCACTACCTTTTCCCTGGGCCAAGAGCTGAATAGCCATGCTGCTTTTTTATAAGCATTGCTCCCTGTAGCCCAGGTCCCTTCCTCAGGCCACCATTTTCTGAGTCGTGTGTAATGTAAGAAGATGGCTGCCTAAACCAATGAGCTCTGCCAGCTCCATCCGTTAATAGAAATGTCACTGCCATTAGGGAGGTAACAGCCCTCTCTCCAGAGGTGGTGGCTCATTTCAGAAGAAGGCTACCTTGTGTATACATAATGTATTTGAAGACAGGAAATAATATTTCATTTGAAACCACCAAGTTAATCCATTTCCTTAAAACCATTTAGACATTAAAAGAGCCAAAGCAGAATTCTCACCAGCACTGTTGACATTTTCAGCCTCAGAATGGCTTCCTTTCAATCAATGAAGTGAATGCTTTACAGGGCCTGTGCTTGGCTTGAACAATACAAGAGCGACCAAAACACCATCCATCAGAACCTTCCTGGCACAGACAGTCCTCCGTCCACACGCTCAGGTTTTAATTCCTTCCCCAGCCCACATGCCTAGCACAGTCACCCAATGTCCTCTCCAGTGCCACTCTGAGCATCTGCCAACACAGGACAGTGAGGCTGATAGTCATTAACACGGATGACTCACATGCTGTGCTCCCTGAGCTCAGGCAGGCGCTAGGGAGCACCTGGAACAGAAGCCCGGTTCTGACTACTATTGCCTCTGCTTTCTAAAGAATCCTGGGAGGCTCCTTGTGAATGTGCAGACACAGGCTCCAGACTTGCCTTTCTCTCCTTCCAAGGGGAGCGCACTGAGATGAGGAAAGGGGACAGGGAGGAGGGAAGGGGAGAGGACATGGTGGGGGCAGAGGGAAGTATCAGGCCTCTTTGACACTTCAGTTCTTTCTATAATAATTTGAAACAAGTTTAGTTCTTTGCTAACAAAGCTTTCAGTCACTGGAAGCCTTATGCAGTTAGAGAATTTTGCTAAAAAATATGGCAGAAAGGATGCTATGTGTTCATCAACTCTGTTGCCTTTGTCACCTAGACCCAGAGCTAATGACGTATCTCAGCCCTCTTCAACTAGATGGGCCATATGACTGAGAGGAAGCAAAGTGTATGAGCTGTAGCTGGGCCCATGAGACCTGCCTGTGATCCTGCACACACTCATCCCCCCATTAGAGGGCCTGCTGTCCATACCCAGGGTGGACTTGGCAGCCATGTATTAAAGGCAAAGCTTGGGTGCCCAGGTACTGTGGGGAATCCAGGACTGCCAAGTGAGTGGAAACTAGCCTTCACTGTGCCAAGGCACCAAGACTCTGCCTTTGTTGTTACAGCAGCTGACCTTACTTACCCTGATCAACACAACTGTTCCCTTCAGTGCCAGTCACAAAATTATGTGGCTACTGCTCTACATTTTTAATATTAGAAACAAAGGCTCATAGATTGCAAAAAGGCAAATGACATTACAATTTTGGGGGGGAAGGGGTGGTGGTGTACAAATCCTTCAGTTGTCTTACAATTCATTTGTATCCAGTACTGCTCAATGTAAGTAAATTCCATGGCAAAGCTTTGATATTTCTAGTTGAATCACAGATTTGAGCGATAGTCATATTTGTTGATATAGACTTTGACCAGTATTCTATTTAGCTTCTGACTTTAAGAAATTCCCACTGGCAGCTGAAAAAGTCCTAATTCCTTGATAGAAAAAAAAAAAAAGAAAGAAAGAAAGAAAGAAAGAAAGAAAGAAAGAAAGAAAGAAAGAAAGAAAGAAAGAAAAAAAGAAAGAAAGAAAAAAAAATGTAGGGGTAATTCTGAACTGGCTTATTCTTTCCTTATAAATTCCCATGACTTCTGCACAGCACTATATTTTGGTACATGAGTTTCTTGCACATAGGGCCTATCATACTTGACATGCCTCTCAGTGGCTAGCAGCGTTCTACTACTCACAGGGTGCTGGTTATTTTAAACAAAATCAGCCTTTATCTACCTTGTTTCTTGCACACCTTGGATCATCCCTGTCCTCAGTCACTTTGCATTTTTGTCCTCAGGAACAAAAAGACGTAGCAAAAATTAGAGAAGGGAGGGGGTGATGGACCATAAGGAGGAAAGGAGCTGAGAGAGAACCTCTAAGAATTTAGAGGCCAGAGGGTCCCTGAGAAATGCTCCTGATCTGCCTTCCAGGGCCTCAGTTTGGCAGGAGCAAGAGGAAAAGACAGACATCCCCCTTACCCACCGTGGTTGCTCTGCACACGGAAGGCAGGAACTTGTAGACAGGTTCCCAGTTAGAGCCCAGGGAGGCGACATGATCCCACCATAGAGTGGCGTTCTCTCGCACCGACACGTGGGGCGCTGGTGTGATTCACCGACACGTGGGGTGCTGGTGTGATTCATAGGGGTGGCAAAGAAATAGGGAAGACTCTTTTACAGGCTTATGAGGCCCAGAGTTGTGTAACAGAAACGGATAACACCTTTGTGCCCATGAGGGTCCTGGACCAGGCGGAGAGACATGGAGGGATGTGAAGAGCCTGTGGTCAGGAACAAGGATGACTCAGCAGCCACCTGCTGAACCAATAACTGATGACCAGATGGCAAGGTGGACACCTCCAGGGAGGCCAGCATGGATGGCCAATGGTCCTGAGGACCAGATGTCCCTTCGCAATACCTGGCACTGCCTAAGCCTCCAAAAGGCAGATTCAACCCCAGGGAAAGAGGGAAGGGAGAAGCCAAATTAATTTAAATTAAATTTCTACAACCTGGCTCCCAGAGGAATAGAGACTTAAAAAGAACAAAAGAAAAACAAAGAAAAATTATATTCCTACCACACCTGAATACGTAAAATGAAATTGATACCTGTGACATGTGATCCAAGAAATGCGGATTTCTATTAACCTTAAAGAAAAGGCAAGAAGGATGTTAACGAGTATGGTAATTTCAGGAACAATGGAAAGCCTCCCTCCCCCACTTCCTTCCTCACTATGCCGGTGTTTGAATTTCCACCACCATAATGTACCCCTTCTCCTTTGATTTAAAAATTTCCTTTTATAATACAGATACTATTGAAGGATGTTAGCTTTCTTATTCACTTATGCCTTGATGTGAATCAGTTTATCTACATCTTCCGGGCAGCAGGGTGCAGGCAAGGATTGTTTCCTGCATAAAGGAAGGAGGGGAAAAGGATGAGAGAGAGGAGGGTTGTGAGAGAGCAGGAGAGAATGAATGAAGCAAAGGACCACATACTATAGAGAGTGGGAGAGGAGAGTAACCTCTGAATACAAACCTAGTTATCTCATAATTCTGAGTGTGAGCAGCCTTAAGGATAGAACTAACTCTATGTCATTACCACCCTGCTTCTCCTCGAGGTCCTGTCCCTCCTGGGGACGTTCACGGTGCTATGCGACTCATCTGCAGGTACCATTGAGTCACCACAACAAATACTAACAACAGTGCCCCTGCATAGTCACCAGATCCCTCCCCTCTCTAGCACATTCCCCCTGTGAAGCTCAAAACACCCTACACACAGTAATGAATTCATTAAGCCCAACAGTACACCTGCGAGGCAGGTGCCTATTAAATCAATTAAGCACTGATCAACATTATCTCACTATAGAGATGGTGCTCCAAACAGGCGGAAAACAGGATCCAGAGAAGTCCCAGGGCTTGTGAAATAACCACTTTCTCTTGAGGAGTTAAATCAGTCTTTTGTGCGATGAGGCCGTGGTGGGGGCAGAGCATATAAAGCATGTGTTCCGCTGTGACATGAATCTGAAAAGTTAAGCCAGGGGAGAAATAGGTAAATAAAAGCGAGTGTAAGACCTAAATCCCACAGCAAGGGCAGTGACAGGAAGAGTCACTCAGCAGCCGCAGAAAGACACCATTAAGAAGGAAGAAAACAATACCCAGTCCTTTGTGTACAAGGATAGTGAATTATTAGTTTTTTTCTGGCCGTGAGCTTGTGATATTGAGCAGCCTCCCTTCAGATAATCAGCGTTGACATCAGCTACATGCTCAGATCAATAGACATTTCAGAGGATGTCGAGAAACTGTGTTCTCAGAGGCAAAAGCAGGCAGCCTGCGTATGTTGTCCACCCGCCATGTCACCTGCGTTACCGGGAGATTAGAATGTGGAAATGGGTCAGCGTCCTTCAGTGGCATCTGTGAGTGAGTCTTTTCCACTGAGCTTTGGGGATGAGTCAGTCTGCAGGTTATTTTCCACTAACCCAGGCACGTGGCCATTCATTAAATCTGGAAATAAATCATGCAAGGGCCCCTGGGGAACTGTATTTGTTTTGCATGGTTCTAATTCAGCACACCCAGCTAGAAAGGACAGCTGCTCCACCCTTCCCAGTCTGAGAAAATAAATTGTTGCTGATTTTCAGCCTTTTTGCCTTAAGAGATTGCCCAGTGCTGGTCTGAGATTTCTGAACAGCATTTCTCAAAAAGATCATGCTCATTAAATCCATTTTGTACTTGATTCTTGTGACTATGAATGCCAGTGGGGGTTACATAGACTCTCCCCTGTGATGCGCCTATCACAAGATACTGATTCACACCTAGGCGTGGGGGTGGTGAGATCCTGCAACAGTGTACCTGGAGACTGCGACAATATCCCCAGAGCAGTGAGTCTGAATCGCCTCTTGTTAAAATGCAGATTCTTGGGCCTTGTGCCTAAAGATTCTGATTAAATGGGTGTGTGGCAGAGACCCAGGCATCTGCATGTTTATAAGTGCCTCAGGTGATTTTCATGCCGGTGGTCTTATGATCATCATTTGAGAAAGCACATCCCAAGCAAAACCCAGCCAGCAGGGAGGGTGCCGTGGAACACAGAGCAGGGACTCCTTGCATCCTGGGGCCTGTTTCTCTCCCTGCTGTCCTCACCAACTCTCAGCCCCTGCCCTCAGGCACCTTCCTGCCTAGGTTTCTCCTGTTGCTCCATTGCCAGATGGCATCTGGCCAGCCCGGCCCTGACCATCGGCTCCTTCTGGAAAGCATGCCTGCCTGTGGCTCTGACCCCTGCATGTCCGTGTCGGGCAGATGTCCTATTTAGTGGGGGATGGGGCTGGATTGCACTGATACAGCTTCTGTGATTTTTGTTTCTTCGTGGTCCAGGCAACTACGATTGCTTTTTTCTAAGTACTTTGCCCCTTACCCACAAACTAAAGATACCAGGCACAAGCTACAACAAACTCCCACCTAGTGTAGACTTAAAGGGGAGGGAGCCCCATCATTACATTATGTAAGCATTTTCTTCAAGAAGGAAGGAAATATACTACTGAAATCTTCCAATTATCTGCACTAATGAAGAAAGCCATGGCACAGATAATCCAATTATTTTTTACTTTGAAATTAATTGCATGGTTTCTTGGCGGGAGCTATGCTTCCTAACTGTGCCTTGTTCTTACTGGCATGTGGCTATTTCCTAAGCCATTCACCAGTTGATTACATGGTGAGATTGAAGTGTGTGGGATGGCAGGGAAAAGGTAGTATGGATTTGCTTTCAAATTTATTATGATAACTGCACTTGTCTGCAGTATGTAAGCCCTAAGATCACCAGGCCCAGACATTTCAACTCAGAAAACCTTGGACAACAAATAGTAGTGACAGCCAGAGCGGGGGCAGTTGAGACTCACAGCTATGTGCAGATTAGCAGGAGGGAAGCTCATCTACATGACAGTGACATCCACACTTCAGGTCCTGGGTTTGGGTGGCACAACTTGTGTGGTATCTTATAATCTTGAAATCCCATGAACCTATAACTTGAAACCTATTGGTCAGATAGGGGCCTAGAGATAAAGATGATCCTTAATGTTCTCCACTAGCCCAAGATGCAGACACAATCACTATAATTTCCTGAGATTGGTGTTTGTACTCATCTCCTCCAAGCCTTTGAATAAGAGAAAAGGTCACTTGACCAATTAACAAGCACCCTGACGATGAGTTGGGTATTTAGATATTTAGATATTTGGGCTAAAACATGGAAAGTCATACCTGCACTCCACCCTCCGCATGCCTTGGTGCTTTGGAAGCTGTACCCACCAGTGTGGGTTCTAGACCGCAGTGACAGATATCTCTGGTTTTTAAAAGTGTTTTCAATCCTGAAGTGTTGTGTTCAACTTCTTCTCAACTTAAAAAAATAGATGGAAAATTATGACTGAACTTCTATTCTCAGAAAAAGCTAAGTTAAAAGTTTGTTTTTGGAGACTTTCACCCTAACCTTTCTGCTGCCTGGACAACTCTCCCTTCCTTTCTGAAGAGTTCCCAGAGGCTGGCTCTGCTTTACTCTCCTCTTGGTAGCTGCCTCCTTGAATCCTGTCAGTGAGGTTGTTCTCCCAGCGCAGTGGCATGGACAGCAGGCTCAGACCTTGTCACCCACCATGATCCCACTGGCCTATCCCCAGCTCTCACCTCTTGCCAAAGGAGTGTCCCATCTGACCAGCTGAGGGACGCAAGAAGAGGAAGCCCACGCCTGGTTTATGAACTATGAAGGGTCTGACCTTGTAAACTAAAACGTTAACCTGCCACTGTTGTGTGGGTGCTGGTAGAAGATGTAAGGTCAAAGACAAAGAACTTTATTGCTCAGCGCAATCACAGCAGCCAGAGCATTAGCATTTTCCTGTACCAGTTCCCTGAGCTCCACTTCTTATAAAATGCTAGGTGACACCTGCACACAGAGTGGGTTGCACTACAGGAGAGAAACTGTGAGCTTGGGGAACCCAAATCCTCTATAATGCACAGTACCACGCCTGCTCTTTGCTCTGGAGGGAGACACTGAATCTTTCAAGGCCATTCACTATGCGAACCTCCTAAAGAAAGTGGGTTGGAACAAAGGCAGTCGGTGACTCTGCTGGCAAACATGCAGAAATTATAGAGACTCATGGTTCCATGTGGGGGGCAAGCCAAAAAATCAATGGCAGTTATATTAATATTACAGTCATATTCAGGGGTGACCTTGAAAGACAGTGGAGAAGGAAATCTTCTCAATAGGCAGAATAGTGAGCAGTGCACTCGGTCATCCACTCTGTGACCTGAGGAGAGAATCCTCAGTGGTCCCCACTTATCCATGGGGGATATGTCCAAAGATCCCCAGGGGATGCCTGAAAGCACAGATAGTACCAAACCCTATGTAGAGTAGACTACATTTTTCCTACACATACATATCTATGAAAAAGTTGAATTTGTAAATTAGGCACCGTAAGAGAGTAACAACAATAGCTAATAACAAAATAGAACAGTTGTAAAATATACTGTAATAAAAGTTATGTGAATGTAGTCTCTCTCTCTCACAAAATATCTTACTGTACTGTATGGTAGCTAACTGAAGCCATGGAAGGTAAAACCACAGATAAGGGGGAATCACTGTATATGGGTTGCGGGGCTGGCAAGAGGCTGGCAATAAAAAAACTGGAGTAATGATGAGGAGCCCTGGGGCAAAGGCACGTTAGATGTAAGATTGAGCATTAAGTGTCACTTTAATGCTCATTAAAAAGCATCTTCACAGAAGAGGTGCAACCAAGTAGACAACATGACTCAGCCACTTGATGTTGGCCAGGCTTTGTAATCAGCTGTCTCAGGACTGGTGTGCTGGACACATGAATGGCCAGAGAGGGAGGCTATGCATGGACCTGACAGTGTCACCTGCCACTTAGCAAGGCTGATCTGGACTGCTGCCTTTGAGTGCCCAACCTGCTGGTAACAAAGATCAATATGAAGCCCCTGAGGTTGCATTATTTCTAAGGACACCAATGGTGTTTTGGTGTCAAATCACCAACATGGGCCATGTCGCATAACAGGATAGCTACCAATTTCCAAATGAATTTGTCTTTTCTGACCACAAAGCCTCAGCCAGCACTGCTCTCCAGGGCTTTATAGCATCACTTGTGACCTTAGGCAAGAACACAGAGGTCCCCAGGATCCCAAGTAGTACAGCATCCAACAGGGGAGACACTACACATAGAAGGCAAGGAAGAAGTGGACACGTGCACATATGAGTAATACTCAGTGTCAATTGGTGTATAATGGAATTGTATAAATAGGTGTATAATAGGGAGACATGTGCAAGTATACATATGAGGTCTGACAGAGTTTGTGAACTTGCCCCTGTGCACTTATGTTGGCAGCACTATACAAACAGCTCAGTGAGCTTTCATAACCTTGGTGCACCAGAGTCTCACAGCTGTGTTCATGTTGACATGGCAGTGTCCTGCTGAGCTCAATATTGTTGTTGCGTGTTTTTGTCTTGAGAATGTTGGAGCCTGAATTAAAGCAACAACAAAAATTTGTAAATTTCTTATTAAACTTGACAAAAGTGAAAGTGAAATAAGGGACATGCTAGTCCAAGTTTATGGGGATAATGTCGTGAGGAAAATGGCAGTGTACAAATGGATTAAACATTTTTCTGAAAAGAGAAAGTGTCACTAATGAAGAGACGTCAGGGCAGCCAGTAATGAGCAGAACTGATGGAAACATGGAAAAAATTCATTGAATTGTGTGTCAACATCATTGCTCACTATGAGACGCATAGCAGACAAGTAAATACCGATAGAGAAACAGCTAGCAAAATCATAACTGAAAATCTTGGGATGAGAAAGGTGTCTGCTAAAATGGTCCCAAAAGAGCTCACTGATGAGCAAAAGCAAAGGAGAGTTGAAGTTTGCCAAGATCTTTTGGAGAGGTGAAAAGAAGTTTCGGGTTGTGTTATAACTGGTGATAAAACTTGGGTGTACCAACACAACCCTGAAACAAAATACAAAAGTTCATAATGGAAGTCAGCTAATTCTCTACAACCAAAAATCTCCTGTGAGTCCAAATTACGAGTCGAAACAATGTTGCCAACCTTTTCTGATACCTGAAGGATTATTCATTATGAATTTATAACAACTGGACAGTTTACCAAATTTACTATTTGAAAGTGCTAAAAAGGCTGCATGAAAAAAATAAACAAAAACAATTTGAATTTAGCCAACAACTCAGGGCTCTTGCATCACAGCAATGCACCAGCTCATGTGGCACTGTCTATGAGGAAGTTTCTGGCCAGTAAACAAATAACTGTATTCTAACACTCTGTCTCACCTCATCTGGCCTCCAATTTGACTCTTTCCTTTACCCGAAGATAAAAGAAATATTGAAAGGAAAACAGATGACATTCAGGGCATCAAGGGTAATACAATGACAGCACTGGTGGCCATTCCAGCAACCCAGAAAAAGAGTTCCAAAACTGCTTTGAAGGGAGTGCTTCCCAAGGGGAGTACTTTGAAGGTGACCAGAGTAATATCTAGCATTCAGGGATGCAGCACTTTTTCTAGGATAAGTTTGCTAACTTAATTTTCAGACCTTGGATATGGTATGTGTATATGTATTTGTATGGCATGGGCTCTCATAGCATGTTCATGTTGACATGGGGCCGTGTCTTGCTGAGTCACACTCGTTATTGTTGTTGCATGTTTTTGTGTGTCATATGGAGAATGTTGGAGTTTGAATTAGAGCAACAAACAATCGTAAATTTGTATGTGTGTGTATTTGGTGTTATATATGTACACATGTGTGGTACGTGCATGTGTGCAGGATATGTGGGTGATAGAGATGGTGCATGTGGGTCTATGTTTATGGTATGGATGTGTGTGAATGTGCAGGGGGATTTGTGTACACGTGGTGTGTATGAGACATGTATATGTAGTGCATGTATATGTAGTGCAGTATATGTACATGTGGGTTTATGTGCGGTGTTTGTGTGGTGTTTGTATGTGTGTACAAGTGTGCACTGTGAGTGTGGTGTACATATTTATGTGATGCAATATTTATGTATGTGTGGATGTGTGTGATATGTACTGACATGATGTGTGTGATATGTATTGATGTGATGTGTGTACATGTACATAGCATGTATAGATTGTGAGTGCAGTACATGCATATGGAGTGTGTAGTATGATGGGGTGTGGGTGTTTTGTATACATATGTGTGTGATGTGGGTGATGTATATATACATGTGGTGTGTGTATAAAGCATGTAGATTATGTGAGTATGAGGCATGCAGTGTGTACATGTGAGTGGTACATGTGTGTGGTATGCGTGTACACACAGCTGTGTTTGGTGTGTGACGAGCGGGCATGTGTCATGAGTGGCATTGTGGTGTGTGTACATGCATGCAATACGTGATGTGTGCAAGCATCTGTGATCTGGGTGTGCTAAGTCCATGTGGAGTGTGTGTGTGTGTGTGTGTGTGTGGAGAGAGTGCATGTGTGTGTGTGTGGTGCACACAGTGCATGCACGTGTCCGTGGTATGTGCTTGGTCTGGCGTGCACTCAGAGTGGGGCATGCCCAGTGTGTGTGGTCAGCACGTGCACATGTGAGGCGTGCGTGCACGGTCTTCCCCCCAGCGGTCAGTCACATCCCTGGGGAGGGCCTGCTGTCTCTCCCTTCTCTCACCTCCCTCCCAGGCCAGGGCACCTCTTCCCTCGGCAGATGCTGAGAGCATCCTTGCCAACAACGGGCGTCCATTTCCCAAGGAGCCCAGCGTCTTTGACAGTCGCTCCCGCCCCCCACCTGCCTCACACCTCAGGCCTCTGCACGTGGGGCTGGAGGGTGACCAACCGTGACATTGGCACTCAGGCTCCCGCGCAGAAGCCACTCGCGTGCGCATGAGGAGCACCAGGTCCGGGCTGACCGCAGCGCATGCTGAACAGGCAGGCTGGCTCGCTAGGGGACCTGTAGTCCGTGGTCCATGTTGCAGACAGATCTCTGTCAGAGGCTGCATGTGGCTCTTTAAAAGGGCAGAGTTTGGGAGGGGCTGCAGCAGAGCTCACAAGCCTGAAGCCACAGTCCCTTCCCACCCCTACACCCCCCCACCCGCTGCCTTTACAATGTTTTCTGTTAGGGGCTCGGCCTTCTCTCATTCACCCAGTAAAAACTGTGGACTACAGACCATTTGTCAAGGACCTACTCTGTCAGGTATGGTTGTATGCCGTCCCTGAGCCTCGCACATGCCAGCCAGGCGGGCACTCTAATCCCGGGGTCTAGGTAAGGAAGCTGAGTGAGGGGAGTTAGAGGGAAGCTGCATAGGTGGGAAGCCAAGCCTGTGGGGATCTCCCTTCTGTGTCACTTAAACATGGGGCCACATGCTGGTTACTGTAGCACTGTTCTGGTTCATTGAAAAGGGAAGAGGTTTCTTCCCCACCCAGCCTACATTACAGGGGAAATGCTGCATTCTCATTTAAATACCTCCGGAAATTTCAAAAAGTCTTATTGCCATATTATTTTCTTGGCATCTCCACAATCCAAAAAACGAAAATTATAATCTAGAGACACCCACACAATGCCCCAGCTATTTATTGCCCCAGGCCAGAATTCAGTGAGCAAGAGCCTTTCCTGCCAACTCCATCAGTCTGCGTCTTCCAGGGACTGTCCCCTTGGCCACTGCCAATTCACAGCCATGCCCCTCATCAAATAAGTACACTCTGTCCATTTACAGTCATTTGGGATTTTCAAAGACCTGTTTGTGACAAAGGTGTGCTCTGCCACGGTTTTACTCCCATCACCTAAATTGGCTCTTCTCTCTTTTGGCTCTTTAAGTAAAAACCTTTCCCTGATTACAAGATTGTGTCTGTTGCAAGGAGACAGGAGAAGAAAATGTAACAACAGCTATGGATGTAACTTTGGAGCAAGACCTCTAGGAGTCAAGTCTGCTTATTCCATATGCAAACTCCAAGATGTGGGCAGTTTGCCTCGATTCTCTAAGCCTCAGTATCCTCAACTGTTGTCCTGAAGAAAATAGTGAAGGCAAAGCCCTTCACACGTCTGGCACGCAGTGAAAGTTCAGGATGCTGTATCTTAGATGTTTCAACGGGAATGGATAGGAGACTGTTAAATTTGCATGATTGTACTTTTACAGTAAGCTATTAATGATGCGTTCATTTAGTTTTCTACTGCAAAAGAACATAGATTTGATTAATTATAACCAGAATTTAAAATATTTCCATTATTCAGAAATAACCTACAGAGAGTCTAAGCCTATCCTTGTCTGCCTTCGTTTTTTCCCAGTCGCTTTTTTCCCTAAAGAAAAAAATAGCAATTATGTAGTCATAGTCACTGGTGCTTCCTCTCCCTGGTAACAGCTAAGTCTTAACCTTGCTTAGGCAGCATTAGATCTGAGCTAAGTGCTCCCCACCTTTCTATCCAGCCCCTGGTCCCCAGGCTCCAGGGTACAGGCCTGCACTACCCTCTCCATGGAACATTGCTAAGGCTAAGTATCTACACAATTTTTCTTTTAAACAGTTGTCTACCTACTTAGATTTTTTCCCCCTTCTCTCTAAGGCAAAAACCGGATCATTTTATTTATGCTGCAGGACAGTCCTGCCCCTCAGAAAATGCTTAAGCGTGTTAAGTTGTTTTGACATACGTTAGAGAAGCAAGGTCCAGAACCCAGACCATGCCCCCACATTTCCCAGCTTAATCACACTGGCATTTTTTCATGGCCCCAAATGCAATTAAAGGCAAAAATCTCTTGACAAAGCAAATAAGAAGTAATAGGGAATTTTTTTTTCTTAGTATTTTCTGTGACTTAAACCTGTTTTTCAAATATAAAGTACAAAAAGAGAGATCAGGTTGATATTGAGGAAAATTGAAATTGATAAATGAATTACTTTCTCTGTCTCTCAGGCTCTCTCTCTCTCACACGTGCACACACACCCCCGAAGGTGTCTTCAAAGGGTACCTATTTCCTGTGGATCATGCCTGTGTTAATCTCAGTTCATAAACAGAGGCACTGAGGGTCAGTCATTCTCATTCATAAAGCTTTAGATTCCACTAAATTATTAAAACTGGGCAATTTTGTGCCCAGACTTACTCACTAATCGAGTGATCTCCTTGGTATAGATGGGGCTATATCTGAGGCTAAAACTGCCACAAATTTTATCAGCATTCAATCTTGAGACTGTGTGAGTTACACATGCTACATACATTGGTACCTTACTTTGATTAAAAATGAGATAAATCCATGAGAGAGTCCTTTCATCCAAGGTGACATCCTTTCAGATGAAGGTCAGGGATGTGCTAATTAGACAGAATATAAATTGTGTTTCCACACTCCGTTTCAGATCCCTACCTGTTCTGGATCAAGGAATCACAGGGAGCCCAATCTACTTCATCAAGGTTGTCTTGATTCACAGTTGATTTTCTTAAAGTATAGCATGACATTAAATACAATTCCAAAATTAAGGAATGGAAAGTTCAGCAGGACATTAGCGGGGGGGGTGGGGGGGGGAAGCTTATAGTTTTACAGGAAAAGGCAATCCAAATGTTGAGTCTGTTTCCTGTGTTACAGAAATTTTGAGCATGGGAGAAAAATACAGGGTGGCCATAAAGTGGGTGCACAATTGCCACAAAAACTTTATGGCCACTCTGTATACAGTAACTCCCATCGTAACAGCAGACAAACCCTCCCTGGGAAAGGCAATGGGGAAGAGCTTCTATCATTCTGATCAATCGAACAGCTGGTCTTTTCCTGTTTTAGGGCTTGTTGATCTGCTCTCTAATTTCTCTAAAGTTCAGAAATTTTGACCTTTAGTAAAATGGATAGGTCCCATTTAATTTTTTTCCTTTTAAAGATTTACCTTGAAGATTTTGAAGAAAATTGTGCTAGGATAGGTTTTAATTCCAAGATGCCCATTCTTTAAACTTAAAAATAAAACAGGCATGTTTACAGGGAAAGAAAATACACAAACTTTTTTCCTGAATGTTGAATCCAATCTAGATGGCAATGAAAAGAAGCCAACTTGTTCCACTGTCCGCCTCTCATCCTTCAAAATGCAGGAACCCCTCAACTAGGGTTGCCAGATAAAATATAGGATGCCCAGTTAAATTTGATTTTCACATAGCAAACAAGTGTTTAGTATAAGTCCATCCCAAATATGGCATATACTGTTACCTTTGCTAACAGTTCACCACCCTAGAGGCTCCGCCATCCAGAGCCTCTAAGTAAATGTTTTCCAGCTATCCTAGGGAGTCAGAATTTAAGAGACTAATAATCCCACAGAATTAGGAGCAGGGAAGTATCCACATGTCATTAAATCAAGCTTTCATTCTACAGATGATTGAACAGATGTCAAAGAGATAAAAACCATTTTCTAAGACATAGCTAACTAGTAAAGCCCAGGACCAAACCCTGTCTCCTAGCACAGGGCAGGGCCACACCATCTAAGAGCAACACCTCCTTACATTGTCCCTTGAGGGGTTAGACTTTAACTGTAGAATTAGCACCTGGGCAAGTGTGCCCTGTTTCTCTGTGCTTCTATCTAAGAAGGCAATATGAACCCAGTCCAAGTAAATTCTATCACCTCTGTGAGAAAGGAAACAGAACTGGTGGCTTCCATTGGGGGGTGAGGGTGGAGGGAGTGGTGGAGCAGGAGAGGAAAATTACAGAGGACAAAGCTCAGATTAGTATCTCAATAAATTATCCTGCCACCTAGGCCCTCACATGTCAGGTTTTCTTAAAGTGGGGCACACTCATGTTAGCAATTCATGATTACTGTGGTTCATTATGGAATCTTCCCCTGGAGACCTTTCAGAATCAAATAGAAAACCATTTGTCTTTGTTAGCCAAGTTGCAGCCCTACCAAGAGACCTGCAGGAGGAGGAATTTTAATGATTTTTTTTCAGAACTCTTCTGAACCTTGGACTCTATGAAAATTTAAACAACCAATATTATAATGTTCATGTCTAAGACTAAAATAAATGCAAAAGTACCTTGGTGTTATTACAGAATTTCAGTATTACTCAAGGCTTCACAAATTGAGAAAAATCCCTCTAAAGGTCATGGGCAGGCTCTGGTCGCTTTCCTAAAACATCATCAGGATAGGGTAGCATATTTGATCAACGATGATTAAGGAAGTTATTTATATGCATATAGGATTTCCTTACCCTTTGCATGGGCTATATTCTGGAAAGCCTTCAAAACAGGAAAATGTGGTGCTCATCTACAAACGGGGATACCCAGATCAGAGACCAAGACGCCGCGGCCCTCTGAGATATCCAGGCTCTCTAGTGACTTCACTTCCAACTCTCCCATTTCCCACTTCCTCTGATTTGCTTAAGTAAGCTGATAGGGCTGAGTGAGAAGAATGTTCAAATGGAGCTCTCCACACTCCCCTACCCCGTCTGGTCCTATGTGGGAGACACGGGGAAGGCCCTCTGCTCCCAGCTCCCGCTAGCTGGATGAGACACTTGCACGGCTAGGGAAGGTTCTCTGCTACCCAGGGTGTAAAACATTGGAGCCAAAAAAGCCAGAAAAACAGCACTGCCTAAGCATCTTCCCACATAACCCAAACAACCAAAAATATAAGCTGTGAGGGTCAGAATTGGAATCGCTGGCTGGCATTCTTCCTTTCTTTCTTTGGGATGCCATGCCATTCTCGCGCTCCTTTTCCCTCGCACCCCTCCCCACTCCTCCCCTCCCCCCCACTCACCAAATTGCTCTGTGCTCCATGGTCTTTCTCTTTCATCTCTCACCCCCACTCTCTTCCCTTTCTCTAATATAAAATAAATTTATACTTTTATATTCTAAAAAAAAAAGAACTAGAATCGTTTCACATATCTGGGGCCTGGGAAAAGCATCGGAGCTTATTTAGTGTAACCTATTCCCTTTCCAGTAGAGAAACACGAGACTCATTCTCAGAGATCATCAGGTTTCGTCTTGATTTCTGGGGGAGAATACTCCCCCACACCTGGTGCGTCCTTGCAGGTAGGAGTGTTATGAGCTGAAACTCCAGGCCTGTCTCTCCACACCCCTCCCTCATTTACTGTGCCTCAAGGAATAAAAGGTGACAATAGGATGGGGCCTTTGGGAAAGAAAAACTGAGTGAATGCCACCGAGCCTCTTCCTCTCTTTTTCTCGGGAACAAGTTACCCACAGAAAGCATCAGAGCCAGTGCTACTGAGTAAGTAAATTTGCTTAAATCTAGAATTCAGTATCAGAGAGACCACCTGCCGAAACATCTAAGTCACATTCTTGAATGTGGCCTCCAACTGCCTTATTTGTCAATTCTGAATTTCTGAATTTCAGCAAATGTATTTGGACCCCTTGAATCTCCACATCCACATTTAAGTTATAGATTCTTAAACTTCCTCAGGTGACAAACCACTTTGAAAATTTTATGTACCCCCTCAGAAAAACACATTCCCTAAAGCCCATATATGGGTCCCAGTTAAAATACCCCTGATCTGTTTCACTATGAATTATATGAAATGATATACAGAGAAATTAAAAAATACTTACTAAGCTTCTTCTAAGAGTTCAAAAAGCATTGGCATTTGACAAACATCTACCATACCACATTGTGAACTGATACCAAGTTTAATTCATTCCATTAACTACATAAGCCATGACTGAGGAACTGCAATGTAGCAGGTTCTCAACTAGGCATTGAGTGGGGAGGAGGAATAAAGAAGGACAAGATAGTATTCTTGGCCTCATGAAGTCTAACGGGAAAACACAGAGGTAAGTTTAAAAATCATACTATAATGTACTGTGCAGCTACTGAGAGCGGTATCTATACCGCTCTTGCCACTAGAGTGAAAGTGGGAGTAGTAAGTGCAACTTTCCCTCATCCTTAAAGGGAAATTAAATAACAAGCTGTCTCCTTCCATTTTTCTCCCTTCCCAATAGCTAGAATGCATCTGTGATGGGGAAAGCTAGAGGACCCATCCTGAGCCCCCGTGTGCTGAGGGCAGCAGAGCAAGAAGATACACCCCCGAGCCAGCCCACCCGCCCTGGAATACTTACCTGGATTTTTCTGTGAGCGAGAAATAAACTTCTATCTTGTTTATAAGCACTGCATTTTTAAGTCTCTTCATTACAGCATCTAAAGTTTAACACCACGTGCAGAGGCACCACGTCCTGAGAGAATAGCCCAGCGGACGTGACGAGCTGGGTGGCAGCAGGTGTTTTTATTCTTGTGTTATAGGCAGAGAAGCCAAGGCTAATAAGTTCTATCTTTTAGCAAGTTACAAGAACAGAAAATCAAAGTTGAACTTTTTCAGTCTAGTACTTATTTTACATAGCATGTCCAGTACACGATACTGGTACACAGTACACAAGAACAGGCTTTGAAAAAAGTCCTTCCGCAAAATCCCAAGAAGCTGCCCAGTAGCTGCTGATCACTTTGCTGAGCAATGAGGACAAAATACCATGCAAGACATAGAGGTTATTTGATATGTACATGACACAAATGGATATACTATTCCATATTCACCAATCTTCTTAATGGAACAACATGGATTTAAGAGAACATACCACAAAGAATTCTGACCCAGAGAGAACTCTTACCCAGGTAGAAATGCCTGGGAAGGCATTTCTTAGGACATATGCTTGAGCTGCACCTGAAAGGAATAAAAGAGAGACCATTCTCCAAGTGGAAATAATAGGATGTGCAAAGGTCCTGTGGTGGGAAACAGCATGGCAGGTGTCAGGACGAGGAGGCCTGGCTGAAGTACAGAGAAACAGGGAGGGAGTAGTGCACAGAGAGTGGCAAGGTAGAGGAGGCCAAACCACACAGGGTCTTGAGGACTGTGATAAGGATCTTGGTCTTCAACCTCAAAATCCCCAGGGAAAGATGTAAGCAGGGAATTGAGTGATAGGGAAGGATGACATGGTTATGTATGTAAACTGAACTTTGATTCTGTTTTTATTAAGAAAAATAAATGGGATGGTGTGCAAAGTGAATGTAGGGTAATTATTGCAGCTGCCTAGGCAAGGAATTATCCTCATTAGGGCTGAGTTATGTCAGGGAGTGGAGATGGTTGTTAGCTAGAGGTCAATATTCTGGCGTAAAAGAGAATCACATCTGCTATGGCTTAAATAGAATTGATGAGTCCCTTCAAAATTCATGTGTTGAAACCTAATACCGACGTGATAGTATTAGAAGGTGAGGGGTCTCTGGAAGTCAATTAGGTCATGAAGGCTCCGCCCTTGTGAAGGGGATTAATGCCTTTATAAGAGAGGCTTGTGAGGGCTGCTCCCTCTTTCACTCTTAGGCCATATGAGGACACAGCAGGAAGGCACGATCTTGGAAGCAGAGAGCAAGCCCTCACCAGACACCAAATCTGTCAACACCGTGATTGTGGGCTTCTGCGCCTTCACAATTTATGACTAATGAATTTCTGTGGTTGATAAATGACTCAATCCGTGATATTTCATTAAAGCGGCAAGAATAGACTAAGACAACATCTTCAGCCAACTATACTTAGTTCACCTAGATATCTCAGAACAAACAAAAATGAAACCATAGGATAATGTAAACTGTGAGTTTCAAGTGTGTCAAAGTCCCGAGTTCACTATGGCAAAGATTTGCTTTCGTTAGAAGTTTTGCCACCTTTGTTTTCTGATTTTTTTTTTTTTTTTCATTTGCTTTACCTTCTCTCTCTTCTCAGTAGAGAAAGAGCCAACAAATCTCTAATCATGTAAGTTACATCCAGGATAATTCCCATCTGGGCCTTTCCCTAGAAACAAACACGCATCTTCTGTGTATATATTTGTTAAATGACTACACAGAAATCAATGCTGTTGCATTCTCTGGGAAGTCTCCACTGTTTTGTTTTGTTTTAGGTTTTGTTTGTTTTTAATGCTGCTTTTCTACTAAAAATTGGAAAGTAATAATGTCTTTGTCTGTCTGAAAATATCTCTTTGTAAATATTCTTCAAAAGCTCATAAGCCACTTGAGTGAAACCATTTCCCTCCCCTTTTCCACCAAAAGCAGAAAGATAAGTTATTCCTTGATGAAATTATCGACTATACATCCCACATGGCTTTCTTCAACAGCAAGTAAATATTCCCTCAATAACAGTGGATGTGGAATGGAATAAAAATGGAGAGTGCAAGAATTCTTAAGTTTTCATGAAAGAATTCTGAGCGGGTCCAAGGAGGCTGGTTTTACTTTCCCCCACCCCCAGCTCACACAGAAAGAGGGGCCCGTGCCTAGTGGGATGTGGCCTCCACCTGAAAGTATAACCAATTCCGTGAACCCTTATCTGTATTTTTAAAAATTATCTCCTTCCTTAACTATTTGAACTTTTTCAGTTGCTTCCCAGAAATGGTAGATTTTCTGCAAGACAGATCGTTTGAGATTTTGAAAGGAAGGTCACTGAACAAGATGCCCCCCCCCCCCATGTGCCTCCGGGGTATGCAGGGTATGTAGCCCCTTGTTAGTTATACCATCACATGCCTCAAGACATGTAGCCCCTCATTAAAAAGTCCCTGGCCTCAGAAAAACAGATTTGGGGCGGCTTCTCCCATTCAATCTGTTATATTGAAAATTCCTGTCTTCCTTGGCAATCCTTGTCTCAGTGATTGTGCCTTTGTGCAATGAACAACTGGACAAAACCAGTTCACAACTAGACTGAACCACCCTTGCAGTTTTGACAAGAAAAGTGGTGGGAGTAACCCTACCCCTGCTTGGCCACAAAGTCATGGACTTGGGTCTATGTTGAGCTTTGTCTCCTAAAACTCACAAAGAAAAATCTCATTCTGAGAAATGAAATCTCTACCTTGCATTTCAAAATCTTATTAATTTTTACTAGGCGGAATATCAATATAGTTTTTTAAAATTGACTTCTGTAGAGCCTGAATTTTAGATAATTTTCATAAAACTTTTTGAGTTACTATCAAATACAGAAATTCAGGTTAAGTGTGCAAAAGTGATCTTTATAAAAAGACTTTAATGAGGAGGGAGAAAAATACCAGCATTTATGGTGCTGGTGTTAGGCAGTTAGCTAGATATGAGCAGGACAGATGACAGGTATGTTTAAGCTATTTTTGGACTGGTTTGAGTCAAGCTGACCTGGGCTATTATGAGAACGAGGCTGATTAAGGCCTTGCAGGTGAATTGTTATCAAGGCCTTCCCAGTAGGTTGTTATGAGATCAGAGTTAATTAAGACCCTGGGAAACTTCCAAGAAGCAGCGGATACTCCTCAAAGTTGTATATAAACTGTGCTTTCCACAGAGCCTGCAGTCACTAGGAAGGGACCCAGCTTGCTGTGCAAGTTGTTAATAGACTTTACTTGCTCTTTTCAATTATTTCAGTGACTAACTGGAGCCACCATACAACTCTAACATTTGTTAGGTGTATGAGACTTCTAACCAAGCTGACCCATCACCCCAGTCTCCTAAGACCAAAGGGAACTACCAGACATGGAACTTTTTACTTTAAAACTGGGAGAATTGAGAGAAAACTGAGATAGTTGGTTGTCCTCTTTACTATGTACAGTCCATTAATTTTCTGAAGGAATTTAAGCATCAATCAATACATATTTATTAAGTACTTACAACCATTCAGCTGTCTTTTAGGCACTGTGAGAGATGAAAAAGGAAATGTAAGTCAGGAGGTTCATTCCTTACCTGAAATTCTGTAGCTTCTCAGAAGTTTATAACCTAGTTTTCCAGAATATGCAATGACTGCTTACTAAACGGTGCTTGTCAGGCACTGCCGTGGGCACTAGGGACACAAAGATGAAGAACAAACTAAGTCTGGCCTCAAGAAACTCACGGATTTGGGGGAAGACAATACAGATAAGAGACACCAGATCTTGTTAAAGGCTATGCTAGGGCCACAACAAACTACTGGGCATACATCACATAGCAAGACACAACGACCTGGCTGAAGATGTGTGCAGACAATAATGGACTTGGGCAGCATGTGGTATGATTCATGCAAGTGGTGGTCTAGGCCCTATATAAGAAATATTGTAATAGTCCAGGAGACAGAAAAAGCCCTTTTATCAGGGTCATTACCACTGTGTATATAGGAAAAGACTTTATTGAAAGGATAGGATTTAAGGTAGACTTGGCTTAAATTTTAATATGCGTGGATAAATATAAAGGAGGGTCTTGCACTGACCAACCATACTAGTATATTATCAACCGAAGATTATGTTCTATCCAGTTCTGTGCACCTAAAGTACAAAAACCAACCAACTAACAATAACAATAAATGAATAATATGCAGAGATGGTGTCCAGGCACGGTGGCTCACACCTGTAATTTTAGCACTCTGGGAAGCTGAAGCTCAGGAATTTGAGACCAATCTGAGCAAGATCAAGACCCTATCTCTACTAAAAAAAAAAATAGAAAAACTTTCTGGGTATTGTGGTGGGTGCCTTTATTCCCAGCTATTCGGGAGGCTGAGCCAAGAGGGGTGCTTGAGCCCAAGAGTTTGGGGTTGCTGTGAGCTATGATGCCACAGTACTCTACTGAGGGCATAGACCGAAAAAAAAAAAAAAAAAGAAAGAAAGAAAGAAAGAAAGAAAGAAAGAAAGAAAGAAAGAAAGAAAGAAAGAAAGAAAAAGAAAAGGCAGAGATGGTGAATAGAAAATTCTAGGTAAATGTAGTGACATTACCAAGATCTAGAAAAGAATCAACAAAGATTAACACCCTTTGGCATTAGATGAATTTAACAAAAGAGGAGAGTTTTATGTAGAAGAAAAAGATGAGAAAAAAGGTGAAAGTCAGATTACAAAGGAACACAAATTGCTGAGAAATGTGGAATTCTTCTGTAGACACCAAGGAGCAATTGAAGGCTTTTGAGAAGGGAAGTGCTATGCAGAAAGTCGTATTTTAGGAAGCTAAATCTCAAAAGTGATAACACAGGTCTTGCATGACTTAGAAAAGACTGGAGACAGTGCTCCCTTTTTGCAGCAGAATGCAGCTGCTGGCTGGAGGGAGGAGAGCTTCTTGGCACCTTTTTAAGATGGTTAGGAAGCTGATGCACCTGCAGAGACAGAAGCTGGCACCTCTTCTACATAAGGACGCATGGTGACCATGAGTGAACCTTCTCCCTCCACCAGGAGCCATCTCATAAGTAGAGAGAGTCATCCTCAAGGAAAAGTCAGGGAGACAAGATCTTCTAGCTCCAATTTCCAAATAAAAAACAACCAGGAAAATGGTTGCACATATGTATACCTAGACTGAATTAAAACAAACAAAAGTAAAGAGAAAGACTCCTGTATCATTCCATAACATGGATTCTTTCAAATTCCTTTCTCATAATCTATTTCCATTTCTAATTCTACCTGTACAAAATATAATCATGCCTGCTTGTAATTACTTATGCATACATGAATACTAGTAAGTTAAACTTGTTCATCTATTTACAAAGACAGTGTGATACATAGTAGCTTAGGAATGGCTTCTTTTCCCTGTGATTTTAAATGTGCAACGAGTTTCTTTCTAAAACACATATTTGCAGATGTCACTTTAAACACTATTTTCTGAGATTATATTTTCCATAGAAAACAGATGTCTGCAATTATCCCTTTTTTGACCTCTGAGACTTATCAAAGTCAAATAGGTAATCATCCAATCAGACGGGCTATCATTATCAGAAGAAAAGTAATTATAATCTGAATATGTTTGAACATGATTATTATAAGCTTTAAACTGTTACACTTTGATTGGGGCAGAATTGGAAGACATTATCACTTCATAATTCAAATGATGTAACTTCACTTGTTTTTGTCATTTAGAATCTGGAGAGCTAAATTTATTTAACAATATAATTCTTTAAACATGAACAAATTATGCAATAATCTCTTTAAAACCATAAGAATGCTTCTCAAAATCTTGACAGTGAAATTAGGGGAATTTTTTTTTTTTTTTTTAACTCGAGCAAATCAGAGCTCAGAGCTCAGCCCACCCAAATGGGAAGCTTGAGGCAGACATGTTCATGTGACAGACATTTTGTGATCTGCTTGGTTCTTTTAAAGAGACCAGCTGCTTTCCTGCCTACCTGTTGAGGCCCACGCATTGCCAATCCAAAGCAAAAGGAGAAAACTAGGCCAAATACAGAAATAATCTCTCTCTGATTAGAGAGAGAAAAAAAGAGGGAAAAAAAATTATAACAAAAAATATTCTTTCCAAAGAAGATGTGTCAATAGAGAAGTGAATTAGACTCAAAACCAGAACTAAGAATTTAAATTTAAGAGGAAAAAAAGTGTTGAAAACCAAATGCCTGATAATGAGTAAAATATCATTTCCCAGTGGCAACAATGTTAGGAAAACCTGATTACACAACCCTCAGGCCAGATGTTGGTTAGGGGTTTGTTTAGCTTGGCAGGGCATCCTGATTTTTCTCCTTCATCTTTTCCAAGATCTGTTCCCCTTATACAATGCTTTTAAGCTGGCCTGCTCCTCTCCTTGGGAAGGAGGTCTGGAGATGAGATAGCAATCCTAGGCTTCTGCTGAACCTGAGTCAGCATTGAACTTGGGAACATGTACCTAAAAATGAGCACACAGGACCCTGTGGGAGAATTCTTGTAGCTTGAAAGTGTTTGATGGCTGTACTCCACGAGCATGGCTAAAAGCTAGAAACAGTAAGCAAAGAGCCTTTGAGGATTTCAAAGATACTGAACAGTTATTTTTTCATAATCAGAGCTTTCCTTAGAACAATGATTTAAGAAATTCCATTCAACTTGTAATTCTAGTTTAGCAGAGTGAAGACCTGATGCTTCCCTTCCTCCCCCCCATCTCAAATATAGCAGACTTTTGCTAAAAGCCAACTTTGCCCTTAATACTCTTCCTTATTAAAAGTGCTCCTTTCTTCTGTTGACACTCCTTCTCAACTTGATTCCTTTTCCTCCTTTACCTTCTCCATGCCTATGTTCCAATTCCTTCATTCAACAACAAGCTATTGGCTGGGTCTGGTGGCTCACGCCTGTAATCCTAGCACTCTGGGAGGCCAAGGTGGGAGGATTGCTTGAGCTCAGGAGTTTGAGACCAGCCTGAGCAAGAGAGAGACTCTGTCTCTACAAAAAGTAGAAAAATTAGCTGGGCCTGGTGGTACATGTCTGTAGTCCCACCTACTTGGGAGGCTGAACTAGGAGAATCACTTGAACTCAGGAGTTTGAGGTTGCTGTAAGCGAGGCTGATGCAACCTCAAACAGAATGAGACTCTGTCACAAAAAACAAACACACAAACAAACCAAACCCCAAAAGCTGTAAAGTGCCTCATATGGCTGGGCACTGTGGCTATCTCAGTGAACAAATACCGCTGCCATTCTAGACCTTACACTCTAGTTATATTTTTGCTAATTTTGGCTGCTTAAATGTTAACTGATAACAAAGGAAGTTATCAAGGATTTAAGGCGGAGTTTTCTTTATTAGACAGGGAATCATTATCTTTGCCAGCATTGGGATCCAGAATGTGCTTTAAAAACTCCCTTGGTGATTTGGTCTCTCCTGAAGTGCAAGAGTGATCAGAGAGGGATGACCTCCCCGGAGAAGTGGTAGATCTGCAAACTAAGCCATGGAGGGCTGACCTTGTGCTGCCAGGATCTTTGCCAGGGACCTCCTGGAATTTCACCACAGGTACAGGGGCCCCTTCATTACAGCTTTCCAGAGCTGGGCTGCACAGAAACCTCCTCCAAGTCTAATGCTTCAGACTGTGCACTCACTGCTTTGTTAGTCCCTCAGTAGCAGAAGTTCTGTTCTATTAGCATGACTAATGATTTATAACTCCCTATCAGCTCACACAGTGCCCAGCAACAGCGCGACACTCAGAAACATCTAAACCAAAGAATGGTGGTTGCATCACTTGCCAAAAGCTTTGACGGTCTGTTCAGTTCCACAGGGAAAGGCCGTCCTTTGTCTGTACTGATCACAGATCCCCAGCCTAACATGATCTCGTAAGATGTAAACTGGAAATTTCCAGCCTGATTCTTACTCTAAATTCCATCCAGCCCAGGTACTTACATTATGGTACTATTTTTAGATGGAGATACTTTCTTGATATTTAGTCCATCGTGCCAAAGATTTTGTATTATAAATCCATGCACTGCTTCTGAGGAGTTGAGCTTATTACAGTGGGTGGCGTCCAGGTGCACCCTGCCTTTCTCGCCTTCTAATCTACTTGCAAGTAACCAAGGCAGCCCTATTAACACTGTGTTTGCAGCAGGCCTTGCACATTACTGCCTTTGTGATCACACAACTTCCCACCTTGTCAGCGTGCCCTTTCTCCTCTCTCCTACCCCACCTTCCAGCACAGATGATGCCCCTGCCATCTCTGAGTGAAATCACCAAGTCTGAATGATCCCTTTCCCACCAAGGCTTCTTTGACGGCTTACAAGCAATCCTATCTCCCTCTCATTGCTTATTGTAATTATTTTATACAGAAATAGCTCACCATCATTCTTGTTATGTAAATTACCTTCTTATATAGTTCTAAGTGGCCACATAATATGCTTAATTAGCTAAATGAAGAGCAGCATAGCACATTGGTGAGAGTACGGTTTGAGGGATCTGGCAGACTCAGATTTAAATCGGGGTCCTCCCCTGGGTGGAGACGTGACTTACAGTAGGCTACTCCTCTGGATTTCAGCTCTGCCATCTAAAATATAGGGTAATTGTTTGTACCTGTATTAAGCATACTTTTTTAGTCTAATGCTTTGGCATGTTGGGCCTTGCTGAGGTTGGAGAGGCTGCCCCTCCCAAAGCTAGCCACTTCCTAGCTATAATAAACAAGTAGTCTATCAGGGCACCCAAACAGGTCTACACAAACAACCTCTCTAAAGCCCATATCCCCATTACCTCCTTTATGTTCTCTTGGACCTCTCACACTTGGATCACTATTCCCCTGCCCTAGTCACCTCCAGGGCCAGGTAGCTGGAAACAAGAGGCAGACCATGTATGCCTCAGAGCCCACGGAGGGATTCACACTCTAGTCCCAAGCCTGCTGATACCACCCCACCTGTTCCTTCCCACGGAAACCACAGCAAGGGTGTTGCCTACTATTCCCCTCTCTTTCTGCCTTGTGACCCAGCCAGGGTGCCTGACACCCACCATCGTGTGCCACACCTGTTTCTGGGGAACCGTAGATAAAAATGTGCTCCTTTGTGACAGGCATTTCCATGTCTGTCTGTCTGTCTTTCTTTCTTTCTTTCTTTTTTTTTTTTGACAGTCTCACTATGCTGCCCTCGGTAGAGTGCCATGGCACCACAGCTCACAGCAACCTCAAACTCTTTGACTGAAGTAATTCTCTTGTGTCAGCCTCCCAAGTAGCTGGGACTACAGGCGCACACGACAACAGCTGCCTATTTTTTTGCTGCAGTTCTCATTGTTGTTTAGCTGGCCCGGGCTGGATTCGAACCGGCCAGCCTGGGTGTATGTGCTGGTGCTCTAGCTGCTGAGCTACCGATGCCGCCACACCTGACTGCAGCAACTCCTGGGTCCATTTTAAAACATTATCTCTTAGGGTTATGGGTAATTGTTTTCAACTAAAGGTAATTTTTCCTTCAGAGGACATTTGATGGTGTCTGGTGACATTTCTAGCTGTCACACCTGGGGAAGAGGGGGGTACTGGCATCTGGTGGAAAGAGGCCAGGAGTGCTGCTCAACAGCCTGCAATGCACAGGACAGCCACCCTGTAACAAGGAATCATCACACCCCAAATGACAAGACTGAGAAACCCTGGGTTACAGAAGAGTCAATAAAGTGACATAAGTGAGATGCTTGCTACAGTTGTTCGCAGAATCATTGGGAGGTCTAGCAAAATACATATTATAGGGCCCGTTTCCAGAGTGTCTAATTGAGAAAGTCTGGAAAAGGGTGTTCTCAGGATGTGCATCTCTGACAAATCCAAGGTGGTACCAATGCTGTTGTTTCAGCACCATAGTTTGAGGATCATTAGCCTAATATCATAGCACTCATTAAATAAATGATGTCCCATAATTATCATTTTATCAGATCCTTTAGGTCAGAGACTGAACTTTATACCATATATCCCCCACATCATTGATACAAAGATGTCAATGGCTAGCTGGCATTGAGGCTTCTTAAGGAGTGAACTCATTCATTAAGATACACTTGCAAATGGACTAGGAATTTGTTTGGTTAGGAATATGATCTAGTTAGCCATTGCTGCATAACCAGAACAAATCACCTCAAGACTTCATAGCTTAGAATAATACTCCTTTTATTATGTCTCATGATTTTGTGAGGCAGGAATTCAGGCCAGGGTTGGCTGACTGATCTGTTCCACTAGGCACTGACAGAAGCCATGCAGAGACGTTCCGCCGGCAGATGGGCTGATTCATTTATATGACAGACACCTTGCAGGGATGGCTTGACAGATGAACTCAACTGGGACTACCTTTCCAATGTGGTGGCTTCAGGGTAACCAGACTCTTTAAATGGCAGCTTAGGGCCCTACAGAAGAGTGTCTTTGCTAGCAAGGTGAAAGCTACATGGCCTTTCATGATCCAGCCCCTTAAGTCTCATCTTGTCACTTTCACCATACTCTTTTTTTTTTACTTTTTTTTCAGATTTTTTTTAAATTGTTAACTCATAGCTGTGTACATTAGTGCAATCAAGGGGTACAATATGCTGGTTTCATATACAATCTGAAATATTCTCATCAAACTGTTCAACGTAGCCTTCATGGCATTTTCTTGGTTATTGTATGTAGACATTTGTATTCTGCCTTTAGTAAGTTTCGCCTGGTTGAAACACTCCCAGGCTTCCCTCACCCTACTTCCCCAGACTCAAGGGTAGAAGACACGAATCTCTCATTTTAATGGGAGGAGTGTCGAAGAATGTGTTGGCAACGTTTCTAAGCTACCCCATAATGTTTGGGTGCAGCCCTGTTTCTGGAGAAGGGAAGACAACAAATGAGCAAGTGACCCAGGACTTCATCACTTCACTGTTAGTCTCTGTTCAGAACTTTTGTGTTCTATCTTCTCCCTCCCAGTATATCACTGCAAGGCAGGCAGTTTCCCCACTCCTGTCTTCATCTTATGACTGCAAGTTGGAGTGTGTATACATATACCTGTCAGCATTGCCTAGTGCAGTAAAACCCACCAGGAAACACCCTTCTCTGCTGCAGGGAATGCTTCTGTAATGCTTCTCATCACGCAGTGTGAAAAGTCACGTCCCCCAAGGACACAACCCCAGATGGCATTTCTCTCTCTCACTGCAATCCACAATCCACCGGGTCTGCAGGTGTGTGCCTTGTCCCCATCCCCAGTATCAGGATGGGGGTTTGAACACCAGCTTCAAACATGACACCCCTATGGCCTCTGGGGGTAGTGCCAGCAGTCCAAGTGATGCTCCCCCTCCAGTCTCTAGGGCTGTCTCCCTCAGAGACCCTGAGCTCTCTACCAGCTCAGCGCTTTAGCAGGAGCTAACTGGTGACCTCAGCAGCAGCCAGGGATGGATACATTACACTATCTGTGATTACCCGAAAGGGAAAACAAAAAGGCGTTTAAACATGCAGCCTGTGCTCTTCCAGTGCCACAAAGGAGCGCCTGGAAATCTTTTCTTTTTCTTCTTTTAAATGGTGTTATAATGTTGTGCTTTGTTTCCATCACTTTTATCATCATTTCTTAGCAGAGGCCCAAGTGGCTTGGCTAGCGTAAAAGGGAAAAATTATAATAATTCATTTGTATACATGCGTCCTAGTGGGAATTTGATGTGGAAATATGAGAATATTAAATTAGAGGCGCTCGCTGCATTATTCTCTATTTGAAGCCAGAAACAAGGAACGAACTTGACACGGGGCCCGAGAATGCCACAGCACTTCGGTGATTCACGAGCCCCACCAAACCACCTCGGTTATTTCTAAACTGAATGGACATGAGCTTTCTCCTGTCTCTAGTGTCAGCGGTGTCTCTATTTTAGTAAATTTTCTCTCTCTCTCTTTTCTTTTTTTGAGACAGGGTCTCACTCTGTCACCCAGGATACAGTCTAGTGGCACAATCACAGTTCCTTGAAGCCTCAAACCCCTGGGCTCAAGCAATCCTCCTACCTCAGCTTCCCAAGTAGCTGGGACTTTAATGGATTCTTCATCTCTTCCCACCCCAAATCAATTCTTCCATTAAAGCCCTTCCCTTAAGGCTACTTTCCTGTAGTTCTGGAGAGGAAGGCATCCAGCAGGCCACACTAAGCTGTCCTAAATCTGCTCACTTCCTAGCAAACCCCCTCCCAGCAAGGTATTCCTGTGCCTGTCCTTAGCAGCTCACCCCTGGAAATCGGAGCTGACCAGCTCCTGAGGCCAGTGTATTAGTCAGGATCTAACCAGGAAACAGAAACTATCAGAGAGTCTGAAACAGAAGAGCTTTGAAGCAGGGATTCATTACACAAGGGATGGAGGAGCTGAGAGGCCAGCCAGGGGGGAACGAGAAATCCAATCTGCAAAGACAAGAAGCTGACACTGGCGTAGGGCACGGGGAAGGGGGACAGGGTTCCTGGAGCTCAGGGAGCTCAGGGACGTGTCTGGTATCACAGGTCATCAGGTGGAGGCTGGAACCACGATGACCTGCCTGGCAGCAATGGAGCCACAGAGTTTGTGCACCTGCACCAGGAGGGGCAGAAGCACCTACTTCTCCTCTTTGCCCACCATCCAGCCTCTCATCAGTGCCCCCCAACATCCTTCAACCTCAGAAAAGCAACCTACAGGGGTCAGACCCCTTTGATTCAGAACAGGGTAGAGAAAGGGCAAGAAACAGATTCAAGGAAAACAGAGCCAGGACATGCACCGCCAGTAACCCTGAAACACTCTCCTCACTCAAACCTCTGTGGTCTCCCCAGGACCCTGCCCACACCCCTCCTGCAGCCCAAGGTTAAAGGTCTCAGCCACTAAGGGCGATTCTGACAACACTGACAGAAACTTGTTCCTTAGCAGCCTTTCCTATTAAGGCTCCACTCCCGGTCAGATGGTCAGCTTGGGTCAGCCTACTCCTTCAGCTCTCCTCCTAGTGTTTTTCACCTGGCTTACTTAGATCTTTACCACCTGGTGGCTCACTATTGTCCCCACAGACCCACCAGTATGTGGGGACAACAGTAGCAACCTGACGTTATCATAGATCCATATTTGTAAACTGACCCCCAGCTCCACTAGGTATGGTCTAGGTATCAGATACCTCTCTTTTTCACCTTGGAAATATCCTAGGGTTTTTGGTTTTGTTTTGTTTTTTTAATTTCCAGGGGAAGGTGGTGTTTTACTCTCACAAAAGGTCCAATGCAAGAGGGAAGAGAGATAGACTCCACCTCTTTGTGGAAGAGCTTACAGGATTACTAGATGGGAACAAGGAGAGAGAGGAGCAGATGACACTAGGAGATGCTTTGTCTACAATAAGAGAAACAAATTGGCCAGAGGGGGTCCCCAAGAAAGAACAGATGACATGTCAAAGGGGCTTCCAAGCAGATATTTGGTCTACGACAGGCAGTCTCCAAGGACTAACCAACCAGAAAGAGGCAGGGACACCAGTAAGTGTAGATAGGATCAAGGCCACAACAGAGGGTTTTGGAGTATGCACACAGTTAAGGAGACAGTGTCCCTAAATGAACTATCCTCATTAACACAGTAAAAATCACACACATCAGCACCACGACAGTTTACAAATACCACGGCAACCTCTGGAAATTGCCTTACATGGGTAGAAAAGAGGAGGATTCACCATTCCAAGAATTCTCCACATTTTTTTCAAGAGAAACCATAAATATTCTAGCCCCCCTTAACACAGAAGGAGGGAAGGAGCACAAAGGGGAGAAATGCTGTTAAACTCAGGGTCTCGTCCAGTCACGGGGTAGACCTGCTCCTTCTCTGGAACAAGCTCTGCTTTTAGTAAACTTTGGCACTCTACCTGCTAGCATCTGCTTAGCTTGCTCATTCATTCTGTACAAGTAACCGTTCTTTGATCCTAGGAACTAAGAACCAAGGGACACAGACTTGACATTTGATGCTGATGCCTGACAAGCTGAGAGCTATAACCATGGCCAACTTCGAAAATAACTACCACAGATCTCCTCCAGCCCAATGAGTAGTTTTTCTCAAAAATTTCTTCCCTCCATACCTTTTTATTTTCTTAATAAACTTATCTTGGGAAACTACATTTCTGTGTACAGTTTAAATGCATATTAAATCTTGAAAGATTTCATGGGTCTTTATTTTGTCTTGATTTTGTCAGACTAGACTCTCACACCTTCACCACGAACATAGTCTAATATATTCATAGAAAGAAATTGAACTTAGGAGCTACCTCCATGACTGAATGTTTGTATCTATGGAAATTCATATGTTGATTCCATTAGGAAGTGGAACTTCAGGGAGATAATTAGGTCATAAGGTGGCGCCATCATGAGTGAGATTAGTGCCCAATTCATAATTGCTAAGTCATGGAAGAAGCCCAAGTGCCCATCAACCCACGAATGGACTAGCAAATTGTGGTACATGTATACCATGGAATACTATGCAGCCTTAAAGAAAGATAGAGACTTTGCCTCTTTCATGTTTACATGGATGGAGCTGGAACATATTCTCCTTAGCAAAGTATCCCAGGAATGGAAGAAAAAGTATCCAATGTACTCAGCCCTACTAT